>JADBJO010003397.1:226350-246582 GCA_016801955.1 Conus betulinus
GGTGGACTGTGCAGCCTGAGATGTATGCGGTTTAGTTGGTCTGCGCCCACCCTCGTGTGATGAAGAGGAAGGGTATGGACTTGGCAGCCTCTGAGCTGTTCTCCACCCCCCCACGCGGTTGTGGTCGCTCCCACCCTTAGTGATGAAGTGGAAAGGGTAAGGACTTGTGCAGCTGACGATGTTCTGCGTGTTTAGTTGGTATGCTCCACCCCGCTGTGATGAATAGGAAGGTAGAACTCGTGAGCCTGAGTGTCCTGAGTTGTTTAGTGGTCTGCCCTCCAGTGAAAGTGAAACGCATAGAACAGTCATGTTGAGTGAATACATAATTGCACAATTGCCCCCCCCCCCATGCCCCCCTCAACGCTGTGGGTGTGTGTGTTGTGCGGTGTGTGTGTGGTGTGTGTGTGTGTGTGGTGGTGTGCCTTTCGCCTTACACCCATGCTTCTTCCACTGTATCTCTGAGGACTCTGCCTGTGATCTGACCTGCCGACGTTTCCTTTCAACGTCTTTGCAGCAAGTATGGAAGTGTGCGAAGTGTTTGGTTTGTTTTCTATTTCTTCCATCTTGTAGAAGGCTATGCTGGTTGAGAGGGTGTGGGTAAAGCCTGTATATTTATAGGTTTTTTTTCGGAAAATACCAGAAAACGCAGGCTCGTGAACACACGAATGCATAAACAAATGTCACCTACCTTACCTAAAAGCAGGCAGGCAGGCAGACACGCAGGCAGGCAGGCAGGCAGGGGCACACACACACACACACACAACACACACACACACACACACACACACACACACCACACACAAACACAGAGTATGCGTGATTTACGCTGGCAAACCGGTATATGGATATATATATATATATATATATTTTTTTAAATCTGTACATGACGGTCACCTCAATTCTTTCTTGGTTTATGTGTTAACCGCCTCTTACTTGCATAATTGTATTTACCTAATTTCAGTAGCATTCGGATTACAGACATATCATATGTTTCTGCATAAATTTGTTCGCTGAAGGCAGTCATACTGATTACGTAGCTTTTGGTGTATATGGCATGCATATATGAAAATGTTGTGTATGCGTATGCAGATGAACTGCGTATGTGCGTGCCGTACTTGTGTGTGTGTGTGTGTGCGCGCGTGTGGGTGCGTGCTGTGGCGCGCGCTCGCGCGCGCACGCGCGCGCGCTCGTGTGTGTGTGTGTATGTGTGTGTGTGTTTGTATGTGTGTGTGTGGTGTGTGTGTGTGTGTGTGTGTGTGTGTGTGTGTTATTCATCCTTGCAAAAATGGTTGAAAAACGAGCAGTATAATCTGTGTTTTTATGCCTTTTTTTTCATTGAAATACTGGCTCGCGAGCCACTCACCCATCACACAACACACACACACACAACACACAACACACACACACCACCACACACACATACACACAAACACACACACACACACGTGGCACACGCACACAAACACACAGCACCGCACGCACGCCATGCACGCACACGTGCGTGCGCGCGCTCGCACCACAGCGCACACACACACACACGCAAACGCACACGCACAACATGGTATACGCATGGATTTCGTTTGTTGCATGACCAATGTTGGTTTGACACTGTACTTTGAGTCATGGCGGTAGGGACTGCGCAGTATATTTCAGCATTTATCCTGTGATTTTCATGCAGATAAATTTGTGTGCATATGTCTCAGAGAGCCACTGTCCCTGATAAGAGGGAAGGGAAAGAGAAAGACTGAAGTGTTATGAGAGAGGGAAATAGCAGATGTGACAATGGTAGGCGATGATGCATTGTTGTCCCATTGTGCATTCTGAGACAAGGATGACCGATCCTGAATGTATGAATGCAGGCACTCATTATTAATACAACCTTCAGCTTCAGGTGGTTGTCACGGAATCAGGTGATCCGTTCACCTTAACTCCCTACACTCCCAGAAGGATTCCACTCGCGCTTCTACAAACAGGTTGTTGGGGGTCAGGTTATAGTTAAGCAGGTTGTTAGCTGTAGGAAAGGAGTGGCTTTGTCAGGAAGGACTCGGCCTAAAGAGGGCTTTCCCAGTTAGCTAATGTTAACAGGGCCAGCAGAAGGTGAAGTGTCCATTATGAATGCCCGTGAAGGGAGCACCCGAGTGATGATTCAGTGAACAGGTCCTGGCAAGGGTGGAAAGACGTGGCGAAAAAAAGGGGGGGGGGGGGGGGGAAGGAGAGAGAGAGAGAGACGAGAGAGAGAGAGGGTGAGGTGGGTGGAGAGAGAGAGAGAGGAGAGAGAGAGAGGAGAGAGGAGAGAGGGAGCAGGAGGGAAAGGCGCCAGGATTTTGACGAGAGAGGGTGCGCATGCTGGAGGGACGGAAGATTTGAACACAGGGTCCCAGTGCCACAGGAGGAGGGAGAGAGGAGGAGGCGTGGCACCGCCCCCAGGCTAGGACTAAAAGGAGGCGAAGTGACATAATAAAGAGGACAGGGGAGATCTGTGTATAATGATGTAGAACTGAAAGCAGCAGATGAGGAGAGAGAAACCATGGAAAAGACGTGCAGGGGAACTGAGTGACTGTGGTGGAGATGGTGATTCTGTCAGTGGATAGGGGCGCTATACTGCGCCGGAAAAGGGCCTCTGAAACCTGCTCCAGAGAAGGACCTAGACCCAACACATGTCATTGGGGACATTCGTCCGTCTGAGGACAAAACTGTGTGGTGAAGTGGCAAAGAAAATGAAAGTAAGTCCACCCCAAGTCTGAAGATAACATCCCACAAATGAAAATAACCACAGCCCTGTCTGAAGACAAACGTCCCACAAATGAAAATAACCACAGCCCTGTCTGAAGACAACGTTCCACAAATGAAAATAACCACAGCCCTGTCTGAAGACAACGTCCCACAAATGAAAATAACCACAGCCTGTCTGAAGACAACGTCCCACAAATGAAAATAACCACGGCCTAGTCTGAAGACAATGCCTTACAAACGAAAATAACTCTAGCCCAGTCTGAAGACAGCGTTCCACATTATTCTTCAATCAGAAGGGAATAAGATGAACATCCATTATACCCAACTCAGCTCTTTATGCACACGGAGATTTAAAGCCTGACCTGTCATCCTTTGATCGTCAAAACAACCTTCAGGATCCGGTGCAGTTTCATAATGTTCTGAAACATGGCGCACGCTGTCCTTCACCATAACAGTATCACTGCGTACAATGGTCATGCGACTTTCCACCGACCATCGTCTGAGACAATCTTATCTCCCAGTGCTGATTTTCTGCCAGTCCCTTTCCTGCACTGCTGGTTACTGTGCAGCATGATGTTTGACAGTTCCTGGTGCTGGGAGACTGTGGCACACAGCGGCACAAGTAGTGTGTCAACTCTTACAGGGAATCTCCTCCTCCGGTGTGCCACGTGTCGTCCCGTTCCTTGGTGAGATGTACTGCCCATTTCTTACATTATGAAAGGATATTATGCCATGATTAGACAGGTAGAGACAGTTTATTGATATAACTCCGATTTCTTTTTTTTGTGTGTGTTTGTTTGGTTATACACACAGAGCAATTCATTGATAGAACTCCGATGTTTTGTTTGGTTATACATATAGAGACAGTTCATTGATAGAACTCCGATGTTTTGTATTGGTCATACACACAGAGATAGTTCATTGATAGAACTCCGATGTTTTGTATTGGTTATACACACAGAGACGGTTCATTGATATAACTCCGATGTTTAGTTTTGGGTATACACACCGAGACGGTTCATTGATAGAACTCCGATGTTTTGTATTGTTATACACACAGAGGACGGTTCATTGATATAACTCCGATGTTTAGTTTTGGTTATACACACCGAGACGGTTCATTGATAGAACTCCGATGTTTTGTTTTGGTTATACACACAGAGACGGTTCATTGATAGAACTCCGATGTTTTATTTTGGTTATACACATAGAGACAGTTCATTGATAGTACTCCGATGTTTTGGTTTGGTTATACACACAGAGACAGTTCATTGATAAAACTCAGATGTTTTGTTTGATTATACACACAGAGACAGTTCATTGATAAAACGCCGATGTTTTGTTTGGTTATACACACAGAGACGGTTTATTGATAGAACTCCGATGTTTTGTTTTGGTTATACACACAGAGACAGTTCATTGATAAAACTCCGATGTTTTGGTTTGGTTGACAAGGAAACACTTGTGGCGTTTCTCTGTAGGCAAACAGTACAGCTAGCGGATATCTGTCACAGCCTTGGGGCTTCTCTTCACGCATTGTCCATGGCATGCCATTCAATGTGGCACCAAATCCCACCATCTGCCCGTTGGCCAGTGGGTGACATGGGGTGGTATGGAGGCGTCTCACCCCGAACAGGCGACGTGACTGTGCCATGAGAAATGAAATACACTGCGTTCCTCTGTCACCCAGGACTTCAGCGGGGATTACAGTCCCTGAAACCCTCTCCACCAGTGCCTCTTCTGCCACAGCCGAAGTTCCCATTGACTTGAGTGCTACCGCCTCGGGACATCTGCTGCCATAGGCCACTGTGGTCAGAACGTGCCCTTGCCGCTATCGCAAGGCGGACACATTAGATCCACAAGATCAACTGACATCCCTTGAATAAGTCAATCAAGGGGCGACACTACAATGGTACACGCATGCACGCATGGACACACACACACACACACACACACACACACACACACACACACACACACACACGCATGCACGCATGCACGCATGCACGCACGCACGCACGCACGCACTCACACACACACACACACACACACACACTTTATCATGCATGTCAATTTATTGAAAATAGTCGCTCAGTGTATAATAAAGCACACTTTCCCTGGTGTTTTTTTTCCTTCTCTTTCGTACTGTTTCTACCCGTCTCTCCCCCACCCCACCCCCACCCCCCCACCCTAAAGGGAAAGGTCTGGTACACTGCAGACCCCTGGCTAATGATGGACCTGAGGATGGCCTTGTTCGAAGTGCCTGTGTGGAGAACTCCACTTCAGCCCACCCCACCCCACCCCCAACACCCACACCTACTCTCTCATCAGCCCTGGTCACGCAGTCTGGGCACAGTTGGCGGCGGAGAGGGGAAGGGGGAGATAATCATCAGCCTGCTTCTCACACCACTGGCCTGGCTTTCAGGTTTGAAGACTAACGACAGCGATTCTCACAGCGTCAGAAGCTGTGGTGTTCATGGGGTAGGCTAGGCTCTGAGTACAATGCCCTCCACCTCAGTTTGAAAGTTCAGCACACACACACACACACACACACACACACACACGCAGAAACACGCACACAGAGAAATACCACACACACACACACACACACACACACACACACCACACACACACGGGGCGTCCTGTGTTATTGTCTCGCATGGCTTATGTGTAGGCTACAGACGATCCTCGGCAAGGGCCCCTCAGTGTTCCCATCCTCGGAGGGTGGAACGGGGGGGGGGGGGGGGGGGGGGGGGGGGGGGGAGGTGGGCAGGTTCAGAGCAAGCAGGATAGACAGACAGACAGACAGCCTCACTGTCACAGCCGTGCTGAAGAACTGTTCCCCACAAACCCGTTTCATCCAAGACTGTCAGCTTCGTGAGACTTAACTACAACCCCAGTGCCATGTCCATGACTCCTTTGGGCTGTTAAAAACATGGACATTCCTCGTTTGTGGAAAGGATTTTTAGCATCATGCCATCGAATTTTTCGAACTTTTACAACAATGGACAGCATTACAATTTCAAAATGTAATTTAACAATGTTTAAAGAAACAAGAAATAAATAGGTACACACTCAAAAGTGCCAGCGCATGCGCGCGCCCGCGCGCGCACATATACACACGCACACGCAGACACATTACATCGAACTATCTCCACATAGTCGATTTTTAATATTTTTTTTTTTCATTTGTTTATAAAAAGGTGCGATTACGAAGAAAAAAGTCTTTTTCCGTCAATACGAATCCCAGATGTAACCGAATAGTCCATAGAAAAAATAAACAACACACACACACACACACACACACACACACACACACACACACACACGCGCGCGCGCGCGCGCGCGCGCGCGCATACATGCACACACACATACACACACACACACACACACACACACACACACACACACACACACACACACACACACACACACATATCATAGGTTTTCTCTTGAGAGATGGTCGGTAAACGTGTTTGCGCGTTGAGAGACAGGTTATACGACGAAAGGAAACTATAACGATCACAGCAGAACTCAGTTGTTCCTTGTTTTTGAGGCTTGCAAAAAAGTGAGAGATCGATGATCGGTTTGCAAGACAAAGATCTACCCAAGCAGAATTCTAAAAAAAAAGAAAAAAGAAAAAGAAAAACAAAAACAAAACCAAAACCTTCTTAAGTTCCGAAATAAGGGCGAGGCACTCACGTTGAATGGCAGAGCAGTACTATTGAGTGAACGAAACTTCTGCGTTTGGGGACATCAAGGGGTGGAGAAGGACATCCTTCTCTCGAAGAAGAACCGCTCAACGTCCAGCAGAACTAGCGTCAGTGAAAAGAATAGCCTTGGTTCAAGTCGAGCAGCAGGAGGACGGGGTGAGCTGAGTGTATCGGTGGTTCTGCTGGGAATCTTGCCGACACTGGTCGGTCCGGGTGACCAGATAGTCCCTAATCCACTAAGGTTACTGAGACTGTTGAGAGGGACTTAAGTGGGCAGCTCGTTTTGAAATATTAAAAAGCAACACGCCAAAGGAGATAACAAGATCAACATTTTCTGACTAGGGGATGAAACTCTACCGTGGCCTTCTTGCCCGCATAGTGTCTGTTTATACACATTTCTTCACTTGTTCTTTGGCCAAAGAACATGAACCCATACGAGTTTGACCAGGGAACAAAAGGCGGAACAATGAGAAATAACAATGTAGATCATTTCTTTTTCAGGAGGTTCGCTGGTCATAGGGGTTTTCTCAAGGGGAGCACAAGATAGTCTTTCCTTTGGAAGTGTCTTTTGACAAACGTCACAAGATCGACAATGGTTCCAGACGTATGAGCTAACATTTGAAGAGCACTCTTGCTAGAGTCCTGCGAACACCACAGCGTCCTGCCATCATAGCATGTGACAACTTCAACATGGTTTGACTCGGTGAGTGGGGGACAAACATAGGGGCGTGGCAATACGTAAATTTGTTACAGGAAAGGATTCAAACACGTCCATCCAACATACAGCATTGCTGTCTAATGCCGATGTACTACTGCTATTCCTGGCCAGGGAACGTCGGTCACCAGGCGTGGTACAGCTGCATCTGTTAGTACTGTACCACAATAATCGTTAATGCTGTGATGTGAAGTCTAGAGACTTGGTTTCAACCACAAGGACATGTTCAGTATTAACTTTTGATACGTGGGCCTGATCGATTTGTGTGCATGGGGACAATCTGCTTGTTTGTGCATCCTTAATCCACGTGTTTCCTTCTCATCGGCCCAAGCTTTTTTTTTTCAAATTAAAAAAAAAAAATTTCAGCCGAGAGCCAAGTTTCATCATTCAGTCTGTCTATTGTGTGTTTCCTTTCGTCGTAAAAGTCTGTATAGATGTGTGCGAATCCACGGGCTCATCATATACACTAGGACTTTAAAAAAAAATCTGAAAAAAAACCTGGGCGGTTATTATGTGACAGGACTCCATTCTACGCTACTTTCATAATACATCCCAGCACCAAGAGCTACAGACACCTGCAGTGTTGGTCTGAAATGGCTAACAGCTCTCAGACACGCATTAATTAAGCGGATTGAACTCGACCTTGAGGCCTTCGTCTTCCTGTTTGGGCTCAATACACGCTCAACTCTGGGTAGATGCGGGACAGGGCTGATATTTCATAAAGACATCAATGTCTCTGATGAGAATCAAACCCCCGACCTCTCACTCTGCAACTCCGCCACACTGAACACTGCATCACGGCTGCTGGGAGGGAGAGATGACATGTACATGTGTAGAGAGGAAAGAAGTCTTCTTTGTGTAGTATCAGTTGTAAAAGAAACTACATGTACAAGACAGTATTCAAAGCTAACATGCAAAACGTAATGCTTATCTACACTCAGACAAAACCGAATTCTCTGCCGAAGGTCGACCATATTGACTTTTTTGTATTCTTTGATTGATTATGTCATGCGACTCTCGATATCTGCCATAGTTTATTTGCTGCTAGACTTGCCCAATATATAATTCTCGTTTTTTTTTTTTCATGCAATTTATTTTTCTTTAATAGTCAGCCATTTTTTAAAATGTGATACCATATCCACAGCTACTGAACACACACACACACACACACACACACACACACACACACACACACACACACACACACACACACACACACACATGTAAAGATAGCAAGCCAGGATGAAGGTTATAGGTAAAGGTTAGGGTGAGTGTTAAAACCAGAAAAAGAACAAATTTGGCAGATGTTTTGAAAAGCGACACTAATGCAGCTTTTCGGACTAACTGTACTTCTTAATATCACACACACACACACACACACACACACACACACACACACACACACACAGGCGCGCGCGTGCGCGAGCGTGTGAACAACGATAGTGGCGTCTGTGTTGTAGGGTGTCTTGACACTTTAACAAATTGCCTTGGTGTTGGAACTGGGGAGAAGGGTGGCAAGGAGGCACGCCCCCACCCCCTACCTCCACTGAAAGTAACAGGGTGGGTGGGGGTTAGGAAACCAGAGAACCTCTGTACCCCCCTCTCCTCCCCCACCTCTCAATAATCAAAGTGAATGGAACACCGGATAACCAAGAAGAAAAGGAGACGAAATGGGGTCAAAATTTTGAGCACACTTTTGAGTCATGACCTTATATTCTGTGTTCCTGAATGGCATTTTGGTGAGATGATTCACATTTGTGTCTTGGCTCAGGATATAAATGGATGGCAACGTACGGCTTCTTTGGATAGGTAAAACAAATAGACCGCATGCTACAGTACGCCCTCCTTCCTCCTCGAAAATTTCAAAGGAGGATCAGAGAGAGAGAGAGAGAGAGAGAGAGAGTGAGAGTTTGTATGAGCTTGTATGAAAATGTTCACGATGAGAATCAACCCTTCCCCCTAGGCCTTCCCTTTCCGGCCGCTCATCCGCTTTTGTAAAATTTAGAGGATAAACTACTGTGGGGTTTTTGTCCCAAATGCTTGTCAGTTTTTTTCTCCTCAGGTTTCTTTTAAACTTTCCAAAACGACAACCGGTTTCCTGATTTTGAGTTGCAGATGACATTTGAGGACCTTGCTGGATGCGGCAGTGTCAAAACTGTGTTGCATGCCCCATGCCCAGTAAGAAAGACAACGTTTCCCTATGGATCTTTTCTGAGTAGACTGAAGGGCAACTGGGGACACTCTGAAATGGACACACTTCTGGAGGTAATCTCCACACACTGCAAGACCTTAGGTGCAATGTCGTAACTCCAACTTTGCCAGCTTATTGGGAAGAATACTTAAAGAGGGGAGACGGGACCCATACAGGATAGACTACACCGTCTACCCTCACCTGTTACTTCCGTCTTTCGTGTGTGTGTGTGTGTGTGTGTGTGTGTGTGTTACAGGAGACAGAATGTAGACAACACTTACCATGATGAAATCACAGTGAAGTGAATTCAATGACAGTGGTCAGTGCAACGTTAGAAGGAGAACAGGACATCATAGACTGCCACAAAATCAATGTATTTTACCGGCGTTAGAGTGAAAGAATGCGGACATGCTAAACTGTAGTCTATGGGGCTTTCTTCTCTCATGCGAAACGTACCGTGACTCGATTTTTATGCTTGTCGTTTTGATTTATGTGTTGCAACACGACCATGACTGTTGAAATGCCGTGTGCTTTATTCATGAATACTTACAGTGGAGATCAAGTAGGGACACTCATCTCCTTGTTATCAGGCACTGAATTATCGTTTGTTTCCCCATGAATTGTTCATTTTCAGTTGTCTGTCAGAGTGGACTTCTGGAAATTTGTGGAATCGATCTCAAATAATCGAATCTGAGCGAAAGAATCATACTACGGTGTGATGAAACGAATTAGCAGAGCAGAACACGGTCAGTTCAGAATATTCTTAAATTCAACCGGAAACGGCAATACTAATTGAGCCAATATTGTTCACTTACATATTAATATCACAGCCACAATCATGATGGATACGGAAATAATTTTTAGACAGTGTTTTTAATACTAGAGGAAAGTATTGAAGGTAGACGTTGTTGTTGTTGTTAAGTCTGCTTCCTGCTTCTTCGGTGAGCTTCAAAGTGTCGAAGTGTCTAAAGCAGAACAGGCATTATGCCTATGCTTGACGGCAGTATGAACAGTTGCAATAACACTAGTAAAACTAACAAATTGATTTAGGTTTGGTGTAATTTAGGATTGGTTTCAAAAGTGTATGACAGCAGGCGGAAATGGAAACATCAAAACAGCAATGGAACGGCTGAGCCGCCAATCGAAGGAACGGACAAATTCCAAAAGAGACACAACACTTCTGGACCTAGGCTTACTCGGTCTTTTGTAGGCTGGCTTGTCTGTCTACCGCACAGTGCATTTGTGTGTTCAGAGTGCTGCCATTATGTCCAGCTCTTCTGTAGGATGGTTTGTCATCTTACCACAACGTGTGTTTGTGTGTTGTGTTCAGAGTGCTGCCATTATGTCCAGGTCTTCTGTAGGATGGCTTGTCTTCTTACCACACCGTGTGTTTGTGTGTTCAGAGTGCTGCCATCATGTCCAAAGACGCTGTGGCCGTGCGGAAGGCCAGTGTGGCCATCTCCTCCACGCTCAGCGCAGCCACCGCCTTTGGGGAAGACATAGCTGATGACGCTTACTCCGTGTCAGAGCTCTCCCACGTGGAGGAAGAAAAAGCGTGTCAGGCGTGTCAAAGGTCACCCAGCTCTGGCCAAAACACTGGACAGCCGAGAAGCGTTTGTGAGAACTGCCGTACGACACAACCCGGGGACCTTGGTCCGCTTGGTGAGTCACCCTCTACACTGACACGTGTGTGTGTGTGTGTGTGCGAATGACTGAATGAAATAATATCCAGTCTGTTCCCGCCTATCATGCAGGTCGATTTACACATTTAGTGGATATCAGACGAGCTCAAATTGAATGTTCTCAGATGAAACAGTTCCCTCATTCAACCATTGTCAAAATGACAACATGACAATGCAAGAACATTTAAGCTAGATCTTAGAGAGAGAGAGAGAGAGGTGATGATGATGATAATGATGATGACGATGCAGCCCTAAGCACCTTACAAAACGTCTGAGAAAAATGTTGATTTTGCTGTTTTGTCATTTTCGCAACTTCAAAGTTAAAGAGAACTTTTATCGTTGTATGGACTAGACAGAATCAACATTTCTGTAAATTTGATGCAATCCGTCCATTTGTTTTCAAATTATCTTGCAGACAGACTAGCATAACCGATCCCCTCCCCCTCCTCCCCCTCCCCCCCCCCCCACACACATTCACACACACATGCGCATGCACACACACACACACACACACACACACACACACACATATGCATGCGTGTATGCACCTTACATACTTCACTCACACTTAAATTTCAGACAGGCAAGCGTAACTCCTCCCTTCCTTGCGCATACATTGCACAACATGCATATACACATGCGCACGGACATGTGTGCATACAGCGATAGAGGAGCTAAACCACATTATCACGCTCCCCAGTTAGCGCTTGCGTGCAAGATCAGAAATGCAGGGCAGTAACCCTGTGTGCAAGATGAAAAATGCAGGGCAATCACCCTTTGTGCAAGATGAGAAATGCAGGTCAGTTTATAACCCTGTGTGCAAGATGACATATGCAGGGCAATGACCCTGTGTGCAAGATGACACATGCAGGGCAATCACCCAGTGTGCAAGATGAAACATTCAGGGCAATCACCCTTTGTGCAAGATGAAACATGCAGGGCAATTTATAACCCTGTGTGTGCAAGATGAAACATGCAGGGCAATCACCCTGTGTGCAAGATGAAACATGCAGGGCAATCACCCTGTGTGCAAAGATGACACATACAGGGCAATCACCCTGTGTGCAAGGTGACACATGCAGGGCAATCACCTTGTGTGCAAGATGACACATGCAGGGCAATCACCTTGTGTGCAAGATGAGAAATATAGGGCAATCACCCTGTGTGCAAGATGACACATACAGGGCAATCACCCTGTGTGCAAGGTGACACATGCAGGGCAATCACCTTGTGTGCAAGATGACACATGCAGGGCAATCACCTTGTGTGCAAGATGAGAAATGTAGGGCAATCACCATGTGTGCACAACAGTCAGCCAACTGGTGTGAGGCAGTGTGAGGAGTTGAGGCTTCTGCAGTGGAACATTGCCATGGAACTCTCTTCCCTTCATCTGTTCACAGGCTGACAGTCACCACAATGTCATATATATGCACGTGCAGCATGTCCACACAGGTAATGACATGACGTGTATCTTCTGTATGCTTCAGACTACACACAGACAATGACATGACGTGTATCTGCTGTGTGCTTCAGACTACACGCAGGCAATGACATGACTTATATCTGATGTGTGCTTCAGACTACACACAGGCAATGACATGACATATATCTGATGTTTGTTTCAGACTACACACAGGCACATGACGTATATCTGCTGTATGCTTCAGATTCCACAAGGCAGTGACATGACGTATATCTGCTGTATGCTTCAGACTCCACACAGACAGTGACATGACGTATATCTGCTGTGTGCTTCAAAACTACACACAGACACATGACGTATATCTGCTGTATGCTTCAGACTCCACACAGACAATGACATGACATATATCTGCTGTATGCTTCAGACTCCACACAATGACATGACGTATATATGCTGTATGCTTCACTTCCACACAGACAATGACATGACATGTATCTGCTGTGTGCTCAGACTCCACACAGGCACATGACATGACATATATCTGCTGTGTGCTTCAGACTCCACACAGGCACATGACATGACATGTATCTGCTGTGTGCTTCAGACTCCACACAGGCACGTGACGTATATCTGCTGTTTGTTTCAGACTCCACACAGGCACATGATGTATATCTGCTGTGTGCTTCACGTCCACACAGAGAATGACATGACATATATCTGACGTGTATCTGCTGTATGCTTCAGACTACACACGGGCATCAAAAAGGAAATGAAAATAATTGTTCTTCCTTTTTTTTGACCAGTCTAGAAAGAAGCAATGTCTGCACCTAACAGGAAATTGCAGATAGATTCTGCCGTGTTTCAATGCCAAACTTTAATGACAAGAGGGATATCAGGTAGGCCTAAGTTCCCACAACAAATAGCACCCACCACATCACATGAAAAAGAAGTTTCCCCTGCATAAGGACACACACTAGCCCTTGGTGGAGGAAAAGGAAGAACTGTTATGCGATGAAAGAGACTGCATTTAGACCAGGAGACCAAAACAGGTTGCAAGCAAGCAATAATCATTTCGTCCACTTTCATCATGGTTGTAAGTTAATCATGAGTATGTAATCAATCAATTTGAATAGTGTGTGTGTGCGTGCGTGCATATGTGTGTGTGTGTAACAGGAGTCCCACACAGAGGAAAGTCAGGCCACAAGCAGTGGCTCCCCGCCCCCAGGCCACCTCAGAGAGGGATGGTCAGACAGACGGCAACGATGCTCACTCGGATAACTCCAGAGAGCGCTTCCCTGAAGGCAGCGGCCAGGACGAGGCAGATGAAGGTCAGTAGGGCTTCCTCCCTGTCCTTCCACCCCCTTCGTCTTCTACTTGTAAAGGGAGGCGACTGCAGGCAGAAATCTAAACAAATGTTATAAACTAGTTTTAAAGCTCCGCCGAAAAATGTAGACTGAAGAATCACAAGACAAAACACAACGCGCGTTTCGACCTCATAGGTCTTCTTCATGCAAGATACACAACACTCAGGACAACGAAAATAAACGAGCAATCACTTATCTTCATCCAATTGCTCGTTCATTTTCGTTGTCCTGAGTGTTGTGTATCTTGCCTGAAGAAGACATAAGACGTTGAACACGCATCATGTTTTATCTTGTGATTTGTTTGTCTACGTTTTTTGGCAGAGCCTTAAAAATACTTTTTAAAACCTCTCGTGTCTGTAAGCCAGCACAACATATTCCAGCATAGTGCCTCTCTCATAACGACAGGTCTATCAGAGGCTAACCCAAACAACATCTGGTGTTGAGCAGATCTGAGGCGTAAAATAATAAAATATGTGGGATTCAAACTTAAGTAAGTTACCTAGAGGTTACCGCCCTTTTATTACAGAAAATAGTGATACAGAGCTGAGAATGTGACGGCGAGTGAGTTAGGACTCGTAAAGTAAGACGTGCTTTTTGTACTTTGACATGTATAAAGTAAGACGTGTTTTTTGTGCTGCGACACATATAAAGTAAAACATGTTTTTTGTTCTGCGACACGTATAAAGTAAGACATGTTTTTTGTACTGTGACACATATAAAGTAAGATGTGTTTTTTGTACTGTGACATGTATAAAGTAAGACATGTTTTTTATACTGTGACACATATAAAGTAAGATGGTATAAAGTAAGATGTGTTTTTTGCACTGTGACACGTATGAAGTAAGATGTGTTTTTTGCACTGTGACAAGTATAAAGTAAGACATGTTTATTGTACTCGTACCCAACCGGTGACATTTGGAGTGTCGTACTGCTTTCGTTTAATTTTTATTTCTGTCTTTTCTTTTTTCTTTTAAGCATGCTCAGTTTGAATACACACGAGGCAAGACATAACCATGAAGAAACCTGTAGCTGCACCACGAAGAACCATGGAGAACACTAGGCAAAGCACAAACAACCCTGCAGGTAGCACACATGAAGGAAATGGGCAAACGCTGGAAGTGAGCCAAGCAGTGCAGTGAGAAATGGCTATGAAACAGCTTCCCTTCCGATCTCTTCAGATGCTTCTTCATTCACGCTACAGCACTCTTTCCACCAATGCAACGAGCTGGGTTTCTGTGGCCCCCACACACACACGCATGCACGCACGCACGCACACATATATATATATATATATATATATATAATATATATATATATATATATAAAGTGCGTTTTATATGTGTGTGGTCAAGACAGACAGATAAACAGATAAATAGGATGGTGTGGGAAGACAGATTCGTATAGCCTAGTGTGCACGTCTAAGTGTGCAGTTAGGCCTTCAGTGTGCGTGCGTGCGCATGCGCTGTGCCACCACATCTATAACTTTACACCACCCCTCTCATGACGTTTTGCTTTTACTTTCACTCACATTAAGATGTCTTTATTTTCATTTACATCGACTTGCTTTTATCTTCACTCACATTGACTTGTTTTTATTTTCACTCATATTTTTTGCCTTCATTTCACTCTCATTGATTTGTTTTTATTTTCATCCATTGATTCACCTTTATTTTCACTCATATCGATTTATCTTTACTTTCACTCCCATTGCCTTTATTTTAACCTACATCGATTCATCTTTACGTTCACTCACATTGCCATTATTTTAACCCACATCGATTCATCTTTACTTTCACTCATACTGATTTGCCTTTACGTTCACTCGCATCAAATTATCATCAAATTATCTTTACTTTCTCCCACATTGTCTTTATTTCACTAACGTTCATTTATCTTTACTTTCACTCATATTGATTTGCCTTTATTTTCACTGGTATGATTTTTCTTCATTTTCACTAAGATTGTCTTTATTTTCATGCACATTGATTTGCCTTTATTTTCACTCACATTGATTTGCCCCCATTTTCACTCACATTGATTTGCCCCCATTTTCACTCAAATTGATTTCCCTTTATTTCACCCACATTGAGCTGCATTTATTTTTTATTCACATACATTTGTCTTCATTCTCACTCAAATTGATATGCCTCCATTTCCACTCACATTGATTTGCCTTTATTTTCACACAAATTGATTTGCCTTTATTTCACTCGCATTGATTTGCCTTTATTTTCACGCACACTGATTTGCCTTCATTTTCACTCAGTTTGATTTGCCTTTATTTTCACTCACATTGAATTGCTTTCATTTTCACTCCAATTGATTTGCCTTTATTTTCATTCACATTGATTTGCCTTTATTTTCACTCACATTTATTTGCCTCCGTTTTCATTCCATTGATTTGCCTTTATTTTCACTCACATTTATTTGCCTCCGTTTTCATTCCATTGATTTGCCTTCATTTTCACTTGCATTGATTTCTTTATTTTCACTCACATTGATTTGCCTTCATTTTCACTCGCATTGATTTGCCTCCCATTTCACTCAGATTGATTTGCCTTTATATTCACGCACATTGATTTGCCTTTATTATTCCACATACATTGATTTGTCTTTTATTTGACCCACATTGATTTATCTGTATGTTTTGCAAGAATTTCATCCACTGCGTGTTGCCTTTGATTGCCTTTAGTTTCACCCACGGGGTCTTGCCTTTGTTTTTCCTTTGGTTTCATCCTTGGCGTGTTGCCTTTGTGTTGCCTTTGGTTTCATCCTTGGCGTGTTGCCTTTGTTTTGCCTTTAGTTTCATCCTAGGCGTGTTGCCTTTGTTTTGCTGTTGGTTGTTGGTTTCATCCTTGGCGTGTAGCCTTTGCTTTGTCTTTAGTTCACCAGGAGTTCTTGCCTTTGTTTTGCATTTGGTTTCATCCTTGGCGTGTTGCCTTTGTTTTGCCTCTGGTTTCATCCTTGGCATGTGCCTTTGTTTTGCCTCTAGTTTCATCCTTGGCATGTTGCCTTTGTTTTGCCTTTGGTTTCGTAAGTGGCGTGTTGCCTGTGTTTTGCCTTCGATTTCATGCACAGCATGTTACCTTTGTTTTGCCTTTGGTTTCATCCTTAGCGTGTTGCCTTTGTTTTGCCTTTGGTTTCATCCCTTGGCGTGTTGCCTTTGTTTGCATTGCATGGTTTCATCCTTGGCGTGTTGCCTTTGTTTTGCATTTGGTTTCATTCTAGGCGTGGTGCCTTTGTTTTGCCTTTAGTTTCATCCTAGGTGTGTTGCCTTTGTTTGCTGTTGGTTTCATCCTTGGGCATGTTGTCTTTGCTTTGCCTTTAGTCTCACCCCGGGGGGTCTTTGCCTTTGTTTTGCCTTTGATTTCATCCTTGGCGTGTTGCCTTTGTTTTGCGTCTGGTTTCAACCTTGGTGTGTGCCTTTGTTTGCCTTGGGTTCATCCTTGGCTTGTTGCCTTGTTTTGCATTTGGTTTCATCCTTGGCGTGTGCCTTTGTTTTGCCTTTGGTTTTCATCTTGGCAGTTGCTTTTGTTTGCCTTTGGTTTCATCCTTGGAGGTGTGTGCAATTGTTTTGCCTTTGGTTTTATTCTTGGCGTGTTGCCTTTGTTTTGCTGTGGTTTCATCCTTGGTGTGTTGCCTTGTTGTGCCTTTAGTTTCATCCCAGGTCCGTGTGTTGCTTTTGTTTTGGCATTGGTGTCATCCTTGGCGTGTTGCCTTTGTTTTGCTTTTAGTTTCATACTAGGTGTGTGCCTTTGTTTTGCCTTTGGTTTCATCCTTGGAAATGTTGCCTTTGTTTTGCCTTTAGTTTCATCCTTGGCGTGTTGCCTTTGTTTTGCCTATGGTTCATCCATGGCGTGTTGCCTTGCTTTGCCTTTGGTTTCATCCTTGGCGTGTTGCCTTTGTTTTGCGTTTGGTTTCACCTTAGTGTTTGCCTTTGTTTTGCCTTGGTCTGTCTGTAATCAGCATGTTCCCACTGAGAGTAAGCTCACAGCGCAGCATAACAAACGGAACAATGCAAACTCACAGATTGACAAGGAAATGCTGGCAGTTGTGTATGGTGTTGAACATGTCCACTTAAACCTATTGGGAGCTCCATTCAATGTCATCACTGATCAAAAAACACACTCATAGGAGTCATTTTTCAGGTCAGAAACCTACAACAGCTCGGATGGAGCGATGGCGTTTGAGACTCACACAGTATGAAATGACCCTGGTGTGCATGCCCAGTCGAAATGAACCCAGTCCAGCTGACACGTACATCAGTCGACATCCTGACGACAGCTCCCAGACATGAAAATGCAGAAGAAGAATGCGTAAAGTATGTTGCAAGGAATGCAGTTCTCAAAGCTTTGACACAAGATGAAGTAAAAAATACAGGCCCACTCAAGAAGACTGTTTAATCATGTTTGATTGAATGATCATTCTTTAATACAATGCACAAACACTTTTCATTTCAGCACCTCGGTACGGAAGTAACTCATAATTTCGCAATCTCACTTCACTTACATTATTTGCACTAGTCGTTCAAAAGTATCTTTTTTGAAACTGCCCATTGATTTGATTCTCTCTCTCTCTCTCTCTCTCTCTGTCTCTGTCTCTCGCTCTCTCTCTGCTCTCTCTCTCAATTGCAGTTTGGAGCATGTGACCTCAGTGTGTGTGTGGGTGTGTGGGTGTGGTGTGTGTGTGTGTGTGTGGTGTACACTGATAGATGCGCGTGTGACTAAGAATTGTCAAAATGTGTGGATGTGCTTTTTATTTCTATGTTTTGGTTTATTTCCCTTGTGGGAGATGTGGGATATGTATTAATGTATTTGTGTGAGTGTGTAGTAATATATTAGATGTACGATGTATATTTATGCGTAAACTGTAGATTGTTTTGAACTTCCTGACTAGGAGGAAGCTGATTTAGAGAATGTCCTGTGTTTGTTATCATTGTTGTTCACTGATGTGCCAAGAAACTGGGTCGTCCGTCACCCGGGGTGAATCTTTGAAAAAGCCCAGACATTGGTCTGCACTCTGAACAACACATTAGGACAATTACCTGCATCAGTTTCCTTCAGTGGAATACACATCGAATCAACTGAAAACCCTACACTCCTTGGGTGTAGGCTTTGACAGAATGCTGATAGAAAAAATGTTGAGAATGTTGTTGTTAAACACTGAATTGCCATGAATGAAAGCAAAGGCAGCTAAAGGCGGTGAACAGCGCCATCTCTACTGACTGTGTCACGCTACTGTGCCCAGTGTGATTGATAATGGGTTAGGGCTCACAACACTATCCAAGAGCAATCTTCTTAAATTAGAAAGAATTTAAAATGAAGCCATGATATGGATCTTGGGAACTAAATAACTAAATCAGAAGTAAACCAAGGTCCTGAAACCGCTTAACAGTCTAAGAGAGATATGTAGAGATGACATGTAGGGGTAAACTTAAATCGGGTTAAAGTGGAGAGAGAGAGAGAGAGAGAGAGAGAGAGAGAGAGCAATATCTTACTATTATTACTTTGTGGCTGCGATATTCATTTATCACACCCAACAGGGGCAAAGGCTGTCACAACAAAGAAGCATATGACTGGCAGAAAACAAAGCATGGTGAGAGGCGTGGTAAATTGTCTCAAAGTGTCTGCTGTTTAATCTCTCCCCCCCCCCCCTCCCCTCCACCTTCCCATGAGTAGATTTTCCAGAGATAATGTCTTTTTGGTATTTCTTTACACACAGGTCACTCTATTTTCACACACTTACACTCACACACAGACACAGACAGACAGACACACACACACACACACACACACACACACACACACACACACACACACACACACACACACTCACAGAAACACACACACACACACACACACACACACACACACACACACACACACACACACACACACACACACCATGTCACTGACACACTGAAGCAGAGTGTGTGTGCGTATGTGTGTGCAGGTGAGGACACGCCAGTGCCAGGGGACTCGGCCTTTGCCCACTTTGCCCGGAACCGATTCCAGCAGAAAGGCACCACCAACACCTACTGCTGTGCCGCCCTGCCCCACCCCTGCTGGCCACACAGGACAGGGCTGACTTCCTGGTCAGCATCAGACGGACGGGGGGTGTGGGGGGGGGATGGAGTGAAGAGGATGATCGATGATGGTTTTGGTGGTGGTGATAGTATAAACAAACTATAATGTAACAAAAAAAAACTGTATTTGCGTTTCTTGTTGTTCAAAATAAATGCAGAAACTAACAAAACAAAATTTAACAGCAACAGCCACAACTATAAATTAGGTACAGAACAAGCGAAAACATAAACTACAATAGATAAGCACATGGAAAAAAAAGAAAACTTCAGTAAAGCATCATAATTTATAGAAGACATGTGTTGACAAACATAGCACAGTGCTTTAA
>JADBJO010003398.1:0-12500 GCA_016801955.1 Conus betulinus
CTACTAACGACTGGAGACGAGAGAGAGAGAGAGAGAGAGAGAGAGAGAGAGAGAGAGAGAGAGAGAGAGAGAGAGAGAGAGAGCGTGCGCGCGCGCGCGCGCGCACACACACACAAACACACATATTGACAGAAACCCACACACACCAGCAACAGCAGCATATAAACAAT
Source organism: Conus betulinus (assembly GCA_016801955.1). Taxonomy (NCBI): domain Eukaryota; kingdom Metazoa; phylum Mollusca; class Gastropoda; order Neogastropoda; family Conidae; genus Conus; species Conus betulinus. The sequence goes on from JADBJO010003398.1 coordinate 171, forward strand.
GGATACACACACACACACACACACACACACACACACACACACACACACATTGAAATTATTTCCACTCCACACCTACTTTAATTGGAATTACACACTGACACACACGGACACATACCAGTGCGCACACATGTGCACAAGCACATCCACAACATGACAACAAAACAGCATCTTTGTCTGTCTGTCTGTCTGTCTGTCTGTCTCCCTCTCTCTCTGTTTATCTCAATTGTGATTGGCTTAATCAGTTAATCGGTTTAAATTGAGAAGGGTAAAATATTTAACAGGGAATGCTCGTCACTTCTTACGCATTCAAGATTTTTATTGGATTTGAAATTTTGGAATTTAGGGAAGTATGTGTGGTGTTTCAGGGAGACCTAGGCCATGTGTTTTTTCCATGATCACCTGCAGTTTTGCATCCTGTCTTTTCTGTGACCATGCCTGTCTTTTGAATAAGTTGACGAGGGCGTGCGTCTGCTCCAGGCCGAAATGGTCAGATCGGATATAGGAAACGCAGTGACGTTCCAGAACGTACTGCTGTGGAATGACAGGTGTTTGTGGGAATGATCTGCGAAACAAAGCCATGTATTCCATGATATTGCTATCCCGTGAGTCGACCTCATCTAGGCTTTTTTTCACGGGGGTCAAAACCGACAGAGAAAATGATGTCACGTTTTTCTTGAGCAGATCTTTTGACGGGTCGGGCTTTTCTTTTGTTTTCTGACGACCAAGACGGCAGGCTGACTAAAAGAATCGACACAGATCTGGATCGAAAGTTGTCCAGATTTCTGACATTCTCTCTATGTCACGAGCAGCATTTTCTTTTGTAGTATAACATCTGAGAATGTGCCTGACATGTGTCTCGTTTTTTTTCAGTTTATGGTAGCATTTATGCAGATACACGTGGACTGTTTTGCCTTCTTCATCACCAGAAATATCTAGACTGAAATACTGCAACAAATCATTGGAGAAGTTGACACAAGTCTAGCGTTTAATCCTTATCTTTTACCTTTCTGAGAGCACGATCGCCGCACACATGGCACAACAAATCTACACGTCTTTTGTGTTCACTGAAGCACGTAAGCACAAGACTAGCCAATGCAGCTTCGGCCCACACACACACACACACACGCGCGCACGTATCACACACACACACACACACACACACACACACACACACACACACACACACAGAGAGAGAGAGAGAGAGAGAGAGAGAGAGAGAGAGAGAGAGAGAGAGAGAGATCACTAGGTATTACACAGCTTACTCTACCATAAAAACACTCTTGCGTACTCACTTTCACACTCTTGCTCTTATGTATGCACAGAAAGAGAGACGAAGAGCAACAACAACAGCAACAACAATAACAACACCAACAACAACAACACACACACACACACACACACACACACACACACACACACACACACACACACACACACAAACACACACACACACACACACACACACCACACACACACACACACACACACACACACACACACACACACACAAACGCGCGCGCGCGCGCGCCCCCGCGAGAGAAGAGAGAGAGAGAGAGAGAGAGAGAGAGAGAGAGAGAGAGAGAGAGAGAGAGAGAGAGGAAAATAAGCACGTGATGTATGATGTCTGAGCACCACGGCTATCACGCTACCATGAATCACACTAACAATAGGCTATACAGAGCTTATCGCTAGGGCTTGTCTACCTAGTATGCAAAGCTGAATGGGCGGACTGCGTGGAAGAAGCCACTGTGGTTTAAACGGCCAGAAAGGCGATTTCCGGCAACGTGTTGTGGAGCGCACAGGGCGTGTCAAGACACAAAAGACGTCACGGTCATCCACTGCACTCCAAACTATCTCCAGCCATCTCGACTCCATCTTGCCACTGGACACAGATGGACTGGGGCGAGATGGGACCCAGCTGCTGACAGAAAAGAAGCAGATTCTGGAGAGATGTTTTGAACAATTTAAACCAGGTTCTCAAACCACCCTGCCTCAATCTACGACGAGGCCATTGCACGCCGACCTCAAGCGGATATCAGGCAAGACATTGACAGCTCCCCCCCCCCCCCCCCCCCCCCACACACACACACCCAGAAGAGGAAGTCAGAAAGGCAATCACACAACTTTCTTGTGGCAAAGCGCCTGGATCTGATGCAATTCCTGCCGATGTTTACAAATCAGGTGGCCCAGCCTTGACACAGAAGCTGACGCACCTCTTTCAGTCCATGTGGAATGAAGAGAGGGTCCCACAACAGTTGAAAGATGCCACATCTACAAGAGAAAAGGCAACCGCCAGTCCAGCGACAATCACCGAGGCATCTCCCTCTTGTCAACAACTGGGAAGATCTTGGCTCATGTCCTGCTCAACCGCCTTCTACTACACCTTGAGCAGGGTCTCCTCCCAGAAACCAGTGTGGCTTTCGTGCAGAACGTGGAACTGCAGACATGATATTTGCTGCACGACAGCTCCAGGAAAAATGCCAAGAGCAGCAGAGCGATCTGTTCGTGACATTTGTCGATCTGACCAAGGCCTTTGATACGGTCAGCAGAGATGGCTTGTGGAAGATCATGGAGAAAAATTTGGCTGTCGCAGCTGGTTCATTACGATCGTCCGACAGTTCCACGATGGCATGATGGTGAAAGTACTGGATAATGGAGATGAGTCAGAATCCTTTCCAACGTCGTAAAGCAAGGCTGCGTTCTCGCCCCTACACTCTTCAGCATGGTCTTCTCCACCATGCTGACCGATGCCTTCCATGACTGCCAGGGTGGTATACACGTCGGGTACAGAACTGACGGTTGGCTGTTCAACCTCAGGCGATTGCAGCCTGTTGCAAAGGTGAAAGAGACCGTCATCAGGGACTTCTTGTTTGCTGATGACTGCGCCCTCAATGCCAGCACAGAGCAGATGATGCAGCACGAAATGGACTGCCTCTCACAAGCCTGCGGCAAATTTGGTCCTACCATGAGCACCAAGAAGACCGAAGTGATGTATCAGCCTGCGCCAGGTCAACCCTACCAGGAACCACACACAACAGTAAAAGGAACAGAACATACAGGCAGTTGACAACTTCACCTATCTGGGCAGTACACTCTCACGAGCTGTGAACATTAATGCAGAGGTCAGGAACAGGATTGCCAAAGCCAGCTCTGTGTTTGGGAGACTCCCGTGAAAATGTCTGGGAGAGCAGAGAGGACTAAGGCTTACCACCAAGCTGAAGGTCTACAATGCAGTGGTACCAACCACTCTCTTCTATGCCAGTGAGATCTGGACTGTCTACTGCAGACACGCCAAACAGCTCGACAATGTTCACCTCAGCTGTCTCCGCAGACTCCTACACATCAAGTGGCAGGACAAAGTCCCAGACACTGAGGTCTTGGAAAGGGCCAGCATCCCCAGCATCTACACTCTCCTTCAGAAATCCCAAGCCAGATGGGCTGGCCACATTGTCAGAATGCCAGATAGTCCACTGCCAAAACAACTGCTGTACGGAGAACTGCGTCAGGGCAAGCGCAAAGTTGGCGAGGGGGAGGGGGGGGGGGGGGGGGGGGGGAAGGGGGCAGAAGAAACGCTTCAACGCTTCAAGGACTGCCTCAAAGTGTCCCTCAAAGGCCTGAACATCAACCTCAGCACCTGGGAGTCACTCGCCCTGGGCCGCCCAGCCTGGCGAAGCAGCATCACAAAAGGGTGCATGTACATCAGAGAAGAGACGCACAGCAGAAGCTGAGAGAAAGCGAGCCGCGCGCAAGGCCAGAGCTACCTCCACCTCTCCTTTAGCATCCCTCCACTTGTGTCCCACATGTGGGCGTTCCTTCCGGGCCCAGATCGGCCTCACCAGCTCACCTGCGGACCCACACTCAGCGATCTTCCATCTGAGATTGAAGTCATGGTCATCTTCGAAATCGAAGGACGACGACAACGACATAGACATATAATGATTTTGATCCGGCAGATATTTGTTTATAACATGATATCCAAATACTCGATAGTTGGTGCTGGCTTTCAACCTTTGAAAGTGCACAGTGGATGGTGTTCATGTGCAGCTTACTATATGGTTGGCACGGCCCAGCTTGCCTTCCTCCACCCCTGCTCCCCCCCCTCCTCCCCTTCCCCTTTCTTCACCCCCCCCCCCCCCCCCCCCTTTTCTCTCCCTCTTTCCCCAATGTTGGTCTTCCCTTGTTTCTTTTCTTTTTTTTTTTCCACAGGAAATGTGGTATTTTTATGCAACAGTACATTAATTGTATACCTTGCGCTTTGCCTTGCAATTATCTTTACGGATTCCATTGCGGGCAGCGTGCACTCATGTCACACGCCGTGGTGATTGTCTTTTTTTTTTCTTTCTTTCTTTTCTTTTTTTTTTTTTTGAACACAACAGTGTGAGTTGGCACACAGTTCCGGTATGTCCCCTTTCCCCTTCCCTTTTCCTTCCATCTACTCCGCTAATCGTATTGCAATTGGTCTTGTTGATATGCACGCTTGTAGTCGTGCATAAACAAGACTTCATGGGTTGAAAAAGTCCTCGTGCAAGCCGTGTTCAATTCTAATTCCATGCGCTACGGCACACGCTCCTATATGCGAGCAGATGGCTGCAGACTTGCTGACTCGGCCCACAGTCCTGTCTCCTCCCCCCCCCCCCCTCCCCCCCTTCTTTCCCACCATTTTTGTCCGTTCTGTTCACGCATTTCTATTACATGAAAGCAGTTCCTCATTATATCCTCAACGCTGTCGGCGCACATAAGCGCATCGCTCCCCAAAATTTAACATTTTTTTTTGGTTATTATGGCCTTGATTTTTTAATATTATTTTTGTCTTGTCTTATGTTAAGTTTTTTTTTTATTAGTTTTTTTTTTTATTTTTTTTATATATCTGGTCTTTGTAATGTTCAACGGGAGGAAATCATTTGTTGAATAATATGCTGATTTCTTTTTGTGATAGAGATGGTGGGGTTTTGCTGTCACTTAAGGGACTGGCGATTTTGTCTGCATTTAGCAGCCTGTATTTCAGTTGGATGTTGTAACGATTTCAGGGTCTAGGGTGTTTGTGCCTACATTTGTATGTTTCTGCCTCCCACTTATACAGTTATAAAATGAGTAACTCTGAAAGGTTTTGCTCAGTGAACTGCCGAGGCCTCACAGATAAAAAAAAAAGAAAAGAGGAGGGATGTGTTTTCACTTTTTAAGAGAAAAAGCGTTTTCGATATATCTCTTACAGGACACTTATTTGACCCCAAGCTTGATATGTATATCAGAGCAGAATGACGTTATGAAGCGTATTCTACATCACATACGTCAAATTGAAGAGGAGTTGAGATTCTCTTTAATAATGATTTTGAATTTTGTGTCAAGAAGGTTTACAAAGATACAGGCGGAAATTACATTTTTGCTGTCGTATCCTTTTTGGATTAGATGATGTTGATCATTAACCCATATGGACCAAATCATCATAATCCCTATACATTTGTTGTTGTTGTTGGGTTAGAAGTTAATGTTACGGATGTGGGTGTTGAAAACATTGCAAATGGATGTGGACTAGGACCTGGTGCAAGATTTTTCAATGGATTTTTTTTTTAATTACACGCACTATGACCATGTTACAGCACAACAGCAGTTGAAGACACAATGCTTAATTAATGTTGAATCCTGAATTGAAACAAAAATACTCATGGCTCACTTCCTCCCTCTCTGCAGCAAAGTATCGACCTTTATCACAGATGCAGATATTGAGGCAGAACACATGACAGACCATTCAATGACTATGCTGACGTAAACATTTTCTAAAGAAACTAAGCGATACCCTTTCTGGAAATCATTTGTTCTCTGTTGAAGGACAAACAGTACATTGATGAAATTAAGGAGGACAAGCTGAAATAGAAGAGTATGCAGTAGTGCCCTCTTCAAGGCAACAACTGTTAGTGTCAGTTTCAATTTCATTAAGGCGTCACTGAGTGCGGACTAGTCCATATACGCTACACCACATATACGCCACACACACACACACACATACACACACACACACATACACACACACACACACGTGCGCGCGCGCGCGCGCGCGCGCGAGATGTTCCCAAATTATGCTGATTTATACTGTGGGATGCCAAACGGAAATCCTTTTGATGCATTCTAGATTCCGATGTGGGGAGCTAAATGGAAACCTTTCTCCTATGTATGTATTGCTGATGGATACAGTGATGAATAACCTTTCTCCTATGTATTTATTTCCGATGGATAGGAATGTATGGAAATCATGTTTGAGAGTTATTTGAAGCCAGCTTACGATATGTTATGTTATGTGATGTATAGTGAACATCTACAAGGTGTAAAGAATGCGCAAAGATTGTGTCACATATGTAAGATTGGTATTGATAATGGGGAATAGTTGCATTTGATAAAAATGAAAAAGAGAGATGAATGAACATGTTTTTATCTTGATAGGTAGTGATCTTGTAAAATGTTAAAACATTATTTTATGATCTTGTGAAATGATCAAAACCTTTTGTCTGTGAGCGAGATGAGATGAAGTAATGACACAGTAACTATGCTACTGATTGTGAGGGTCTATGTGGAAATCTTTCCTCGCTAACGAGAAGGTTATTATTTTTAAGAAAGATGACGTCTCAATGTGTTGAACGTTTGAGATAGTAATTTTGAAAGTAGTAAAGTGTTTCATTTTTTTAAATCTTGTCGATTTTTGGCTGTAGATGGTGTGCTTTGTTTACGATAAAAATAGGAAGACATTTAAATGTGGGTGTGATTAAAAGACTATGGATAGTAGGCTAGATAGTCAAAGAAGTCTTCTCAGTTCCCCCAGGTTGAGTTTGACCCTGGTGTCCTTGGGAACTGGTTGTCCCTACCTCAGGTCCGGGGCCTGTTGTGTGTCCCCATTCTCCCACTGTGCCGGGTGTGCGAGAGGCTGGTGCATGCCAGTATCGACCCGACAAGCCAGCTGAGCCAGCGCCTCTTGTGCAAGTGAAGTCGTCGTTTCGGGTTCGAGACCGCATGTCCTGTTCGCCAGCTGCGCCCTGCGCTGGTCCTGCCTCGCTGATCCTGCCTTGCCAGAACCATTGCCTGTGTTGACAAACGACCTGCAGCGTCAGCGTCATTGCTGCGCGTCGTGAGACCCTTCCTGTCGTCGATCTTGTGCGTTGTGAGACCTTTGTTGCTGTGCAGTAACAGAGCCACAGCTCTTAGAAGTGGAGGCTGGTGCCTCAAAAGTAGCAGTGTGCTACTTCAGTCCCCCTTTAGGCCAGGAGACAGAACTAGTGACTCGGTGCAAGCTGATTTGGGTCTGCCCATCATTTATGGGCACTCTTTGCGTCGTAAGAATAGAATAATGGTTTCAGTTTCGCGGAATGTCAAAACCAGGCCAGACAGGGAAAAAAAAAAAAAAAAAAAAACAAAGAAAAAAAAAAAAAATTCAGAACAGAAAGTACCAGAAAGGGGCGGCGGGGATTGAAGATACGCCTGTGCTGCCTGTCTGTCTATGTTGCGGTTGAGTGGGACGTGGGATTGTGTAGGGAGTGCTTGGTGTAGGGAAAAAAAAGCCAAACACCATACAATATATCTGAGAGAGGAGAGAGGGGTCCAGCACACACAGAACCACACATTGCCCAACCAAGAAACCATCCGCTAACTGCTGAACAGTTGGATATATGAAGAAAGAACTTGAATGTAGGAGCATTTATTAGAGCCAGAGGGACAAAGAAGGAAGTAGTCGTAGAGGAGTCAGAAAAAGAAGAAGTAGTAGTAACAGTAGATGACGACGTTAGGGAAGTTAAATGCAGGGGGTAGGGCGGTGCCGGTGCGGTGGGGGGAGATGGTTGTGATTGTTGATTGAGGGAGAGATGGTTAATGTATTCGACACGATCACGTGAGCAACGTTGGGTTAGCAGACAAGAAAGGGAAAAAGGAACAAAAATAAAAAAAAAAGGGAAAAAAAAAAAGAACAGAAGAAGGAAAGGTTTGCAGGAAAGGGAAAAAGAATAGGCCCAAACCAAGCCACAACAGTCACACACACAGTCACAACCAACACCCAGCCACACCAGTCAATATTTTTGTTTGCTTTAAACAAAACAAGAAAAGGACGGAAGAAAGGTTAAGATAGCTAATGAAAAACTTTTAGTGACAATTATTTGAACCAAACCAAAGTTAAGATAGCTACCTGGTTTTAGAATTATTTCATGATGACAAAAGGGTCCAGAAGTGAAAGGAACCAGAAGTGAGAGTTCATGTACAATTGTGTACCAGCCGACCGAAAAGGAGGAAGTTGAGGAATATTGCGAAGGAAAAAAATATATCTTAAAGGTTTTTTTTTATATTTGTAAGTTATTAATTTATCCACGTATATAACACACAAAGGCATAGGGAACTTAATAGCACAGGAGAGACATGAGGCTGGTTATTGGCCTACGGCTGGCCTATTATGCCACTTTTTTCTCCTCTTTCGTATTAAACAGATTTGAAAAGTTTGGACAAAAAAAAGGAAACCTTAATAAAAACTTGGTGGAATTGGATGGGGGATATTGTACTGTTGAGTGATTGAAATGAGGGGGTTTTTAGATTTTTTAGGCGAGCGAGTTGAGTTGAGTTGTCCACAACACACAAAAGGAATGGAATTTTATAGTTCGGTAAGGAATTATAGTTTGTGAGTCCTGAAGGCATTTAATTTCAATATAATAATGCCATAAAACAATGAAAAGACCAAAAATAATCCCAAGTACACTTTTTTAAATATGTCTTTTATAAATAGGGGGGTCAGCTATGCGTTTTCGGAACTAAATAGATTAGACTAGAAAAGGGCCTGATCCTTTACATGTTTTGCGCTATGAAGACCAAAGAGGATATTATAATTTTATATTACGGGACCACAGATCTTATCGTGACATAATATTGAATCATTCTATGACTTCGAATTTAACTAATTAACAAAACACATTCAATTGCTTGCTTTGCATTTATGTTTAGATTTCGAGAAAAGAAGCCCTCGATTCGCTTGGACTGGGGATGGATGAAGACCATACTCGTAGCAACATTTTGGTTTTGAACTAGATATACTTAGCTGCGATAATCTACTTTCTATAATGATTGTCAAGTCAACTGTTCTTGTGTGAATGGCCAGGCACATTCTGGTTGGGTTTCCCTGTGGGTCGTAGGGCATGCAGGCAGGGGTGCAGGGTGGACCCAAAGTTTTACCCTACATTATCCATTGTGTGTGTGGAAAAATCTTGTGATTATGTTCGCGAGGATAATAGCCAAATTATAAACGAGATCTAAATTAACGATACAGAACACACAACAATTTTCACACTATACGGAGGAGATGCAGAAATTAATCTTTTGAAGGTGACAAAGTGTCTTTTGAGGGAACTCTGATAACCAGTTGATAGGTTGTGGTAAAACCATCAGTTTGTAAGTTGTAAACCCAAATTAAGTGCTCTACGGCTTGGCAGTACGAAAAAAATGGACGATTCGCTACCTGCAACATTTGCGTATTCAGTGGAATCCATCACCATTTAAAATTCTGGGTATCTTATTTACCACATGGATCATGCTGATTGTTCAGAAATAAAAATACAGGCCAGATTTCTTGAATAAATGCAACTGGCTGTTGTTGAGGGAGGTCTTTTCCCTTGTCCAAACTAAATGCGTCTCTGGATTATCTACTTCCAAATCCCTCCCGCTGATTGTGTGATGAATGCTATTTAAAAATTCAGTCTTTTGGGATTTCTATTGGGACAGAAAACCGGGGACTGAATGTAAAATAGAAAAACTGAGTGTATGTTATCTATATCGATATATATATTATATATATATCTATATATATTATATAGGATAGATCGATAGTAGATAGATGATAGATAGCATAGATGGATATGGCCAATAAACAAATAAATTCAAGGAGGATAAGTACCGAGAGCACCCTTCCCAGCAACTTACTCTGCCCCACAATCCCCACTGTCGTTTTCTGTCTTGCGGCCATTCTTCCCTATACACCGGCTATCAACATGGACAACAGATGAGTCTCTCTTCGTTTCTTTTGTTTGTACTGTCCTAAATGTTAAATGTGAGGTCGAAATGCATCGTGTCTTTGTCCTGTGCTTTGTTTGTCCAATGTCCCTTGGCGGTAAACTAACACCCCCCCCCCCCCCTTTTTTTTCAGTTGTTAAATTTCCGTATGAAGTTGTATCTTTTGGACTTGAGGTTAGGCAAGTTTGAGGGACTAGTCCCTGTCCTCTGTTACTTGAGTCGGCGCTAGGTACCTTTTGATTGGGACGCCCTTATGTGCCGCTTATGCGTTGTACCTATCCCTCCCCCTTGTCCCTCCTGAGATTTTTTTGGACCTCTCTACTCTCTCTCGCGTGATCTCTCTCTCTCTCTCCTCTCTCTCATCTCTGTTGTTTCCGTTTTTTTTTTTGTCTGCTGGTTTTTGTGGTTCTGAATCAATTTTTGAAAACTCTTCCCTTGCAATATCTTAACACATGGTACTTGGTCAACTGATCACTTGGGTTACATGGGTAGATTATGGTTAAAATCGGTACAGTTTGGCTGTTAAAGATATAAAGTGGTTTGATTCTGTTATTTATCTGATGTGAACTGAAAGTGCTATAAATCTTTTTACAACGTTCTGGTTTTGCAAGGAGAAAAATACCTTTAAAAAGACACTTGGATCAATGTGGATAGTGGTAAATTATTAAGAAATAAGCACATACGAATGGGCCATTAACCAGGGGGCATTTGGGTTTGTACAATCTCAGTACATGGGAAGCTGTTATTGCTTAAGATGTATTCTGTTGGTGGGAAAAAGAATTGAAAGAGCTACACAGAGGGTCTTCAGACACTCCCACCCCTCCTTTGAGTATTTCGCCCCCATAGATGTTTTTAAACTATGACGCAGTATCTAGAGTTGTACTGTCTTTAACTGTCAGTGGAACAGCATCGAATAAGGCTGCGGGAGGCACACGGCAGTTTTTTGACGGTGGCGGTCTTTCGCCGCCGGTGGGCTCTGCAGTCATGAAATATAGGCTGGTACACCCACGGGAAGCCCCCTGTGGAGGTTTTGTCGTGCCTCATCCAGTGGCCACAACACAGTGGCATTTGCTGTGGCGCAGTTATGTCCCTAAACATCCTAATGGAACGCCCCGTGCATGCCTGCACCCTGTGTGCACACGCTGTAGGCTTTCAAGGGCGGGACTGTTCCGAGCTGGTTTGTTCGGCAGTTGAGGGCAGTACTTCTCTTGGTCCCACCCGAATCTCCGGGTGTTTCTTTTTTCTCTAAGAGCTGGAATACATCAGATTCCAATTCCTGGATGTCTATTGCTGTCTGTTATTCTCTCCGTGAATAAATGTTGGTTTCTAGGTGTTCATTTGATCCATTGCTATCGGAGTGTGAATGCGTCAGGTGCAGGGGGAACTGGCAAGCTTGGAACTTCTTTTAGAGGGAAGGAGAAGTTTCCTGTTTTGTCTGTTCACGTTGTGTCTGTTTTTGCGCCTGATAATCTTTATCATAATCACCACTCACTAAGAGATAAGGTTTATACAAGTCATAAAATGGGAGTACAAATTATATCTCCTGTCTGGTATTTACTAGTATCCTGTCTGTTGTTTACAACGAGGACAAATGAATTGATTGGGTAAAACAGGAACAGGAATTCACGTCGAGAATTGGGAAGATCTGGAACCAAGACTATTTAGAGAAACTGACGAAAACTGAAGCGCCCACTGAATAAGGCACTGATTTTTATTGAGAAAAAAGATGGAACAGCATCTCTTAAAAAGTTAATGTAATAAATCCGCCAAAACACGAACAAACGAATCAAAAAAAAAAAAAATCTTATGATTCGTTTGTTCATGGTTGGCGGAGTTATTACATCATCTTTTAAGATTTGTTTAGATTTCCGCCTGCAGTCGCCTCACTTTGGAACAGCGTCGTCAATACAGATTACTCTTACAACTGTGTGTGTGTGTGTGTGTGTGTGTGGTGTGTGTGTGCGCGCGCGCGCGCGCGCGGCGTGCGTGTGCGTGTGTGTGCATGAGCAAGTCGCCATTACCACTCAGAACATATCTGTACATTTTCCTGTCGAAAAGACTTGGTGAAAGAACCGAACATGTTCTTGAACGAAAAACGTTACACGTATTTACACATGAAGAAGTAAAGGCATTCGATTACGATGTCTTCCCATGTATCTATATTGCTACTGTATCTATGTTTGTGGACAATATCCAGTTCGCCGGGTGCTAGCGTGAACCAAGAATCTGTGGACGAGAAACAAACATTAGCGTATCACTTAAAAACACCAGGCTGGCGCACAGTCGCGGCCACCTGACTCTAAA
>JADBJO010003398.1:15000-17500 GCA_016801955.1 Conus betulinus
AAACGTATTCTTTAGGTGTAACATACATTGAACAAAAACATCAACACAGCACAAACACTCCCCTGATAGCAGTGGAGTAAGCAACAATGAAAAACAACACGTTCCCGTAATATACCTGCCAGCATGACAATGACAATATCAGTTTCAAATGTAAAACACTGTACTCGCCGGATACAGCACATGCAAAAATACTATACTCCCCCTAACATGGCAGTCAACATGAAAATGACAATGTCAGTTTCAGATGTTAAAACACTATGCTCGCCTGATACAGCACATACAAATAATATATTCCCATAATATAGCACATGCGAAACACTATACTCACCTAATATCGCACATACAAAACACTAAATTCCCCTAACACAGCAATGCAAAACACTATAAACAAACCCCCTAATACTACACATGTAAAACACAATAATTCCCCTTATACAGCACATGGTAAAACCCTATACTCCCCTACCCCTAATAACCATATACAAACACTATACTCCCTTAATATAGCACATGCAAAACACTTAATGCGGTCTAATATAACACATGCAAAGCACTATACTCCCCTAATATAGGGAATATAAACGACTAACTTCCCCTAATACAGCACATGCAAAACAACTATACTCCCCTAATAAAGCACATGCAAAACACCTCCTACTCCCCTAAAACAGAACATGCAAAAACACTATATTCACCCTAATGCAGCACATAGCACAAAAAAAAATATCCTCCCCTAATACAGCACATGCAAAACACTATCCTCCTCTAATACAGCACATGCAAAAACACTATCCTCCTGTAATATAGCACATGCAAACACTATCCTCCCCTAATACAGCACATGCAAAACACTATCCTCCTCTAATACAGCACATGCAAAACACTATCCTCCCCTAATATAGCACCTGCAAAACACTATCCTCCCCTAATATAAGCACATGCAAAACACTATCCTCCCCTAATATAGCACATGCAAAACACTATCCTCCCTAATACAGCACATGCAAAACACTATCCTCCTCTAATATAGCACATGGAAAACACTATCCTCCCCTAATACAAGCACATGCAAAACACTATCCTCCTCTAATACAGCACATGCAAAACACTATACTCCCCTAATCCTCACAATAAAGCACATATTCCCCTAATAAACACACAAAAACACTATCCTCCCCTAATATAACACATGCAAAACACTATCCTCCCCTAATACAACACATGCAAAACACTACTATCCTCCCCTAATAAACACATAAAAAAACACTAACTTCCCCTAATACGCACATGTAAAACACTATACTCCCCTAATATAACACATGCAAAACACTATACTCCCCCTATCCACCCCTAATAGTATATCCTCACATGCACACAGCAAAACACACTATCCTCCCCTAACACAAACCTATGCAAAACACTATACTCCCCTAATATAGTAAAACATCCCTAAAAACACATGTAAAACACTATACTCCCCTAATATAACACATGTAAAACACTACTACTACTCCCCTAATATAACACATGCAAAACACTATACATGTAAAACACTATACTAATACACATAACACATACTGCCCTAATACAAAACACAAAACACTATACCCCCCCAATACAACACATGCAAAACACTATACTCCCTTAATATAACACATGCAAAACACTATACTCCCCTAATATAACACATGTTAAAACACACTATACTCCCCTAATGCAGCACATGTAAAAACACTATACTCCCCTAATATAACACATGTAAAACACTATATACTCCCCTTAATATAGCACATGTAAAACACTATACTCCCCTAATATAACACACGTGCAAAACACTATCCTCCCCTAATATATCACATGCAAAACACTATACTCCCCTAATTACAGCACACATGCAAAACACTATACTCCCCTACTACAGCACATGCAAAACACTATCCTTCCCTAAATAGCACATGCAAAAACTATACCCCCTAATACAGCACATGCAAAAAAACACTATACTCCCCCGAACATACAGTACATGTAAAAAACACTCTATACTCTCCAAATACTGCACATGCAAAACACTACTCCCCTCCCATTAAAACACATTCTCCCCTAATACAGCATGTGCAAAACACTATACTCCCCTTAATAGCACATGCAAAACACTATACTCCCCCTAATAACACGCCACATACTACAAAACACTATCCTCCCCTAATACAGCACATGCAAAACACTATCCTCCCCTAATACAGCACATGCAAAACACTATCCTCCCCAAATACAGCACATGCAAAACACTATACTCCCCTAATACAGCACATGCAAAACACTATACTCCCCTATATAGCACATGCAAAACACTAACTATTCTAAACTATCCCTCCCTAATACAGCACATGTAAAACACTATACTGCCCCTAATATGTAGCACATGTAAAAACACTATACTCTCCCCTAATATAGCACATGCGACACACTATACTCCCCATTATAACTTTCAGCATGAAAA
>JADBJO010003398.1:22500-40000 GCA_016801955.1 Conus betulinus
CCCCCCACCCCACCCCACCCCTACCCCCTCCCTCACCCCACCCCACCCACCCATACCAGCTTTCCAGCTGAACCCACCGGAGTGCGCCAGCGTCGGGCAGTTCACCATCCTGCACAACCGGCAGGTCACGCTGACCTGCTCTGGAGTCAGCCCCAACTTCAACGTCTACTGGTCCCTCAAGCGACCGTCCTCAAGGGAGACAACGCTGGGAGAATGCCGGACGTGCAGCGGCGCGGGCTGCTACCGTTGCACAGCCGACGTGGCCGGGTATTCTCTGGAACGCACGTCGTCTGAAACCACGGTGCAGTTTAGGGCCAGCATGGCGACCCACGATGGCGCAGTCATCAAGTGTTCCCGTTCCAACCAGCAGGCCAGCGTCACGTGCCGTTTGAGAGTCCTGTCACGTGAGTACTGCTGCTGCCCGGCCTGTGTAGTAGCGATGAGAGTAGTAGTAGTTATAGTAGTAGTAGTAGTAATGGCAGTAGTAGAAGTAGTGCGAGTTGTAAGTCGTCGTCGTCGTCGTCGTCGTCGTAGTAGTAGTAGTAGTAGTAGTAGCAGAGGAGGAAGTAGTAGTAGTAGCAGCAGCAGCAGCAGCAGCAGCAATAGTAGCAGCAGCAACAGTAGTAGTAGTAGTAGTAGTAGTAGTAGTAGTAGTAGTAGTAGTAGTTGCTGTATGGTGTGTAGTAGTTGTCCCACTAATGGTAGAGATAGCAGCGACAGCAGCAGCAGAAGACGAAGTAGTAGTAGTAGTAGTAGTAGCAGCAGCAACAGCAGCAACAGTAGCAGCAGCAACAATAGTAGCAGTAATAGTAGTAGTGGTACCAATAGCAGAGGGTGGTAGTAGTAGTGGTAGTAGCAGTAGTAGTAGTAGTAGTAGTAGTAGTAGTAGTAGTAGTAGTAGCAGCAGCATCAGCAGCACCAGCAGCAGCGGCAGTAGCAGCAGTAGTAGTAAAATAGTAGTGGTAGTGGTAGCAGTGACAGCAACAGCAACAGTATAAGTTAAAAGTACTGGAAGTGATACTTCATATGATTTCATAGTTATTTTATGTAACACAAAAATGCGGAGAGAGAGAGAGAGAGAGAGAGAGAGAGAGAGAGAGAGAGAGAGAGAGAGAGAGAGAGACAGACAGACAGACAGACAGACAGACAGACAGACAGACAGACAGACAGACAGACAGACGACGTAGCTTCGTATTGTTTGAGAGTCGAATCGGCATCTTTAAAATAGGTGGAGAGAGGAGAAGAGAAGAGAGAGATAGATGGAGGGACGAATGGTTGGTTGGATAGATAGATATAGATATTCAAAGATTCAGATTCTCTCTGTCTCTGTCTCTGTCTCTGTCTCTCTCTCTCTCTCTCTCTCTCTCTCTCTCTCTCTCTCTCTCTGTCTCCTCTCTCTCTCTCTCTCTGTCTCTGTCTCTCTCTCTCTCTCTGTTTCTGTGCCTCTCTCTGTCTCTCTGTCTCTCTCTCTCTGTCTTTGTCACTCTGTCTCTGTCTCTCTGTCTATGTCTCCCCCTCTCTCTTTCTGTCTCTCTCTGTCTCTGTCTCTCTCACTCTCTGTGACTCTGTGCCTCTTCTGTCTCTGTCTCTCTCTGTCTTTGTCACTCTGTCTCTGTCTCTGTCTCTGAATCTCTCTCTCTCTCTCTCTCTCTCTCTCTCTCTCTCTCTCTCTCTCTCTCTCTCTCTCTCTCTCTCTCTCTCTCTCTCTCCCCGGAGGGTGGCACCGTGTCGGGCCAGTGATACGACATTGCCTGTAAATTTGCCAGTGCCAGTGACTCCGACCGACAACCTTAGGAAAGCCATAGGCGTGAAGTGAAACCGAAGCTGAGGTCACCATGAGATCAGGGCTAGAAAGACCACAGAAACTGAGGTGTTTTTTTTTTTCTTATGCCGATCGATGAGAATGAGGATGATGACGATGATGCCACTGATTTCCATTCTGGTCACAGACAGCTAGCTGTACGGTACCCTTTCTTCCCACAATATATCCTGGCGTCAAACCAGGCCCGAGAGATACTGATACCTGCAGTGCTGGTCAGAGATGCGTCCATTAAGTGGATAAACGTTGACTTTGTCGTCCCAAGTCTTCGCAGTGGAGCCCCATAGCAAATTCAGCTCTGGATAGAAGCTGTTTGGATCAAAACTGCGTTTTGGTTGTTCTGTTCCACAAGGTTTGCCACAACGCGTCTTTTCTGCCCAGAGTTTTTCTGCTTTCACTGACAACAAAGCTCTGTTATACTGCCTGGAAAAAAAAAATCAAAGCCAACTACAGCATTAATTCTGTTCAAAGAACTTTTACTTGCAATAGCTACTGTCGCAATTACTGTTGTATGCATATCTGTCAAGCTGAATGCACAAACCATTCAGATTATCTTTAAACTGAATTTGTGTCTGTGTATGTTATTTCTCATCAAAAAGTCTTGCCTCAGTGTTTCAGAGTCTAGTCAAGATAATTCGATTCAATTCAAGATTGAAAAACAGAATAAATGTGCCACCAAACGAGAAAAAAAAAAAGTACAGAATAGACCCAGCCTCAATTAATTATGTTTCCAAACATTTTCTTCAGAATTATCTCTATTTCTTTGGGAAAAAAAAAAAAAAAAAAAAAAAAACACCCTTTGACTTCGTGAAGTGTGCTCCTCACCCATAATTCATGGAGCATCACGTGAATGTCGCATTTACATAGACGGGCACGCTTGGGCTTCCTTGCTTTTGGAAGGGAGCGGGGAACAGAGATGTGACCAAGCTCTCTTTGTTTTCTCTGTGTTCCTCCTTGTTGTTGTTCGTGCTAGGTGAGTGGGGAGCACAATCAGCTTTGGCTTGGAGGGTTTATGTCTTTCGTGTCGGAGTAAACGTCACTTTAGTGAACAAGAATGGGGTAACTTTTAGTTGTCTCTGTAAAACCTAACATTCACATATCTCCCCATCAGTACTACTTGCGGCACTCATGTACCTAGCGCACACTCCAAGCTGACGAGAGGAGGCAACACAAGGACGAACAAGGAAACTTCCCTGACGTGGCATTTCCCACATCGTCTGTACATTCCCAGCTGAATCGGGCACGCTGCAGCCACAATTGACGACGAACATTACATTGGACAACGTTTGTTTAATGCACGGACGAACAGGAACACACACACACACACACACACACACACACACACACACACACACACACACACACACACAAAACGCTAAACAATAAACAAGGGAAACAACTTTCGCCTTCACGGTGAAACACTCACACACCCAGGACTCCAGAGTTATTCCGCTTACAGCTTCAATTAGCCGAGAAACAGATGCAGACGACACACGGAACAATCAGGAAAGAACTTCGGTATGGTGAACATGTCTTAGGTTAGATCTTTTTCTTCTTGTTGTTGTTGGAAAAACGTCGGTATGTTGAATATATCTTTTAGGTGTGGATCATTTTGTTGTTGTTGTTATTGGAATAACTTCGGTATGGTGAACATGTTTTAGGTTTAGATCTTTTCTTCTTCTTGTTGGAAAAAAACGTCGGTATGTTGAACATGTTTTAGGTGTAGATCATTTTTGTTGTTGTTGTTGGAATAACTTCGGTATGGTGAACATGTTTTAGGTTTAGATATCTGTTTTTCGTTGTTGTTGTAACATTCAGATATCGAATAAGTGTTTCTTTCGTTGTTGTTTTTTTTGTTTGTTTTTTTTTTTGTTTTTTTTTTTTTTCCTGTACCCATCCTCTCTCCCGCCCTCTCCCCCACAGAGTACGTCTTCAATATGGCGGAGTGCATGAACGGTCAGATCATGATAGTAGAAAACCAGCCGGCGACCATCACCTGCGAGGGAATGACCTACCAGCACCGGCTGTACTGGGCGACGCGTGGGGTCACCGCCAACAGGTGGGAAGACCTCGGCCGCTGTGGAACGTGCCCGCAGCTTCCTTGCCAAGCCTGCTACGATGTGCGGCAGAACTACAACCTCTCTCGTACCCCCACCAACGCCGTTCTGGAGTTTTTGTGGCCGACTACGAGAGTCACGAGGGGCGTCAGAGTCGTGTGCTCTACTTTCGATTACAAGATTCGGAAGATATGCCTGTTGAAAGTTGTCAGAGGTGAGTGTGGTGGAATGATAGACAACGAGATAGATGAGAGAGAGAGATTCACAATGCTGTGATATTAGACGAAAAAAAAAAAAAAAACCCAACAATCAACAAAAACTCCTGTCGTCTTCCTATCTCTGAACCTCCCTACCATTTCCCTTCAAAAATGAAATCTTAACAACAATAACATACTCAAAACATTTGTAAACATTAAATCAATGAGCCAACTGGGCTCCGTTTTAAGCCTTTAACAACATCTAGCATAAGCAAATCGTTCAATAAAATATTCTTAAAAGATGAATCTGAAACCGTTGAATCACAAATCGAAGTGGGGGTAAAAATGATTTCAAATGCTGACAGTGTAGAATAACATGGACAGGTGTTATTTCCTCACCGCAGACGCACTTAACATGACTGTTGAATTTGCATCTGAGAGCATTCAGTCTGAATCTGTAGACCAGGGATGACAGTGTTCGGTTTTCACACATGAACTCACCATTGCAGGAATGTATATGTTTGACTTTGAAAATATTCCTCTTTTCAGTGAAATTTACAAAGGACCTCCTAATAGTTCCTTCACATGATTCCAACAAGTTTTCGTTATTAAGGAATAACTTTCAGATAAAGATAAAGGAATTTTAACATGTACAGATTTTTAGTGTTCATTGCACCCTTTTTAGCTGTTCTGTCCGCCCATTCATTACCAAAAATATTACAATGTGATGGAACCCAAGAGAATGAGATACTAGTTCCGCGCAGTGACAAATAATGGATTGTATGACTAATTTCTGCAATAATATCACCTCTTACTTTTAGATTATAAGACTGTAGCGCGTCTAAAACAGATTTAGAAACTGCAATAAGTTCTGCTGTAAATATTGAAAAATGTTTTCCAAGATGATAAGCCTTTTCTGTTTTTAAAGCTGGGATTACAAATGCAGCTCCAACCATGTCATTATCTAGCTTAGAGCCATCAGTGTACATTTTTAAATGTGTGTATGTGTGTGTGTGTGTGTGTGTGTGTGTGTGTGTGTGTGTGTGTGCGTGCTCGCGCGCGCGCGCGTACGCGAGCGCTCGCACGCATTTCTGCAAGTGTGTGCGTGTGTGTGTGTGCGTGTGTGTGTGTGTGTGTGTGTGCGCGCGCGTGCATGCGTGCGTGCGTATGTGCTTTTGTGTGTGTGTGTGTGTGTGTGTGTGTGTGTGTGATATGGTTTGATAGATCTCTCTCTCTCTCTCTCTCTCTCTCTCTCTCTCTCAGAGACACAAACACATAGACACTCACTTGTGCGTGCTCGTACACTCGCGCTCTTCCCACCCCCCCCCCCCCCCCCCCTCCACACACACACACACACACACATGAGGAGCGCGCTCAAGCACACGAAGGTGTATATAAGCGAGGGAGGTTGGGGAGGACGGGGTAGAGGAGGAGCAGTACGTCTGACTAGCATTGACTGAAATTCAGACTGTACAAAACCCTCAAAGGCAGACTCAATGCAATAATGACAGAGTTTCGGATTTTACAATACCTCTAGAAGTGAGTATCAGCAATACACCGGCCCTACGTGAGGCCCAGCGTAGGTTTGTCCGGGTTTCAAATTATACACTGGCCAAGGTATTTCTAGATTATGCTGGACTATACACTGGTGCCGTGTGAGGCCCACAGTACGTCTGACTGGATTTCAGACTGCACACCGCCTCTGTGTGATGAGAAGGTTCGGGCCAGCTGCCTCTCTCCCTCTCTCTCTCTCTCTCTCTCTCTCTCTCTCTCTCTCTCTCTCCTCTCTCTGTGTGTGTGTGTGTGTGTGTGTGTGTGTGTGTGTGTGTGTGTGACAAAATTTCAGACTATACAGAGGCCCAGTGAGAGCCCAACATCAGTATGTCAAGATTTGAAACTACACAGAGGCACAGTGTGAGATCAATATAAACACTACTAGATTCTTAGACTACACACTGGTTCAATATGAGCCCAACATAGGTATAACTACATTTCAGACTATACCCTTGCCCACTTAATCCCTGAGTAAGACTCGCCAAAGGCGGACTACCCGTGAAAAAGACCATTACAGGTGTGGGTGGGTTTCTGACTATGGACGACCAATGA
Organism: Conus betulinus; assembly: GCA_016801955.1. Classification (NCBI taxonomy): domain Eukaryota; kingdom Metazoa; phylum Mollusca; class Gastropoda; order Neogastropoda; family Conidae; genus Conus; species Conus betulinus. The sequence continues at coordinate 28,680 of JADBJO010003398.1, forward strand.
GTGAAGCCCAACATGGGTACACTGGTCCCGTGTGAGACCCAGCACAGCTATGACTAAACTGAGACTATGTACCTGCCTAATGTCAGATGCAGCATAGGTTTGGCTAGCCTGAGACTAGGTACTTGCCCTGTGTGAGATGCAGCATCGATATGACTGGGCCTAAGACTATGTACTTGCCCTGTGTGAGATGCAGTATAGATATGACTAGCCCGAGACTATGTACTTGCCCTGTGTGAGATGCACCATAGATATGACTAGCCTGAGACTATGTACTTGCCCTGTGTGAGAGATGCAGCATCGATATGACTGGCCTAAGACTATGTACTTGCCCTGTGTGAGATGCAGCGTAGATATGACTAGCCTGAGACTATGTACTTGCCCTGTGTGAGATGCAACACAGATATGACTAGCCTGAGACTATGCACTTGCCCAGTGTGAGATGCAGCATAGAAATGACTAGCCCGAGACTATGTACTTGCCCAAGGTGAGATGCAACACAGATATGACTAGCCTGAGACTATGTACTTGCCCAAGGTGAGATGCAACACAGATATGACTAGCCTGAGACTATGTACTTGCCCAAGGTGAGATGCAGCATAGATATGACTCACCCAAGACTATGTACTTGCCCAGTGTGAGACACAACACAGGTCTGAGTAACTTGAGACTGTACACTGGCCCACTGTGAGACGCGCATAGGTATGACGAACATGAGACGAGCAGAGATGACTAGCCTGAGACTATGTACTTGCCCTGTGTGAGATGCAGCGTAGATATGACTAGCCTGAGACTATGTACTTGCCCAGTGTGAGATGCATCATAGATATGACTAGCCCGAGACTATGTACTTGCCCTGTGTGAGATGCAACACAGATATTCAGATTCAGATTCAGAAAACTTTATTATCTCTCGTTACAAGAGAAATTACATTTGTGACCGCTGCCCTAAAAGTTAAGACATACATATTTATAGTTACAAACGTGACACTGGAAATTAAAATTACTTACAAACAATAAAACATGCGTGTAACACCAAAATGGGAATTTCAATCTTTCTCCTTTTGGTAGTGCAAATAAAGTACACACTCAGCCACTCTTGATTATATATACATAAATGTGTGCACGTATGAGAGAGAGAGAGAGAGAGAGAGAGAGAGAGAGAGAGAGAGAGAGAGAGAGAGAGAGAGAGGTGATATGACTAGCCCGAGACTATGTACTTGCCCTGCGTGAGATGCAGCATAGATATGACTAGCCTGAGACTATGTACTTGCCCAGTGTGAGATGCACATAGATATGACTCACCCAAGACCATGTACTTGCTCTGCGTGAGATGCAGCATAGATATGACTCACCCAAGACTATGTACTTGCCCAGTGTGAGACACAACACAGGTCTGAGTAACTTGAGACTGTACACTGGCCCACTGTGAGACGCGCATAGGTATGACGAACATGAGACGAACATAGATATGACTAACCTGAGACTATGTACTAGCCCCGTATGAGATGCAGCATAGATATGACTCACCCAAGAGTATGTACTTGCCCAGTGTGAGACACAACACGGGTCTGAGTAACTTGAGACTGTACACTGGCCCACTGTGAGACGCGCATAGGTATGACGAACATGAGACGAGCATAGATATTACTAGCCTGAGACTATGTACTTGCCCTGTGTGAGATGCAGCGTAGATATGACTAGCCTGAGACTATGTACTTGCCCAGTGTGGGATGCATCATAGATATGACTAGCCCGAGACTATGTACTTGCCCAGTGTGAGATGCAGCATAGATATGACTAGCCTGAGACTATGTACTTGCCCTGTGTGAGATGCAACACAGATATGACTAGCCCGAGACTATGTACTTGCCCTGCGTGAAATGCAGCATAGATATGACTAGCCTGAGACTATGTACTTGCCCAGTGTGAAATGCAGCATAGATATGACTCACCCAAGACTATGTACTTGCCCTGCGTGAGATGCAGCATAGATATGACTCACCCCAAGACTATGTACTTGCCAGTGTGAGACACAACACAGGTCTGAGTAACTTGAGACTGTACACTGGCCCACTGTGAGACGCGCATAGGTATGACGAACATGAGACGGTTTACACCGGCCCAGTGCTATAAACCACCATAGGTATAACTGACTTGAGAATATACACTAACTGTGAGACCTAGCATAGGTATGACTGACCTGAGACTATACACTGGCCCTGTGCATAGGTATGACTATCTTGAGACTATACACTGGCCCTGTGCATAGGTATAACTATCTTGAGACTGTACACTGGCCCTGTGCATAGGTATAACTATCTTGAGACTATACACTGGCCCTGTGTATAGGTATAACTATCTTGAGACTATACACTGGCCCTGTGCATAGGTATAACTATCTTGAGACTATACACTGGCCCTGTGCATAACTATCTTGAGACTATACACTGGCCTAGTGCATAGGTATGACTGTCTTGAGACTATACACTGGCCCTGTGCATAACTATCTTGAGACTATACACTGGCCCTGTGCATAGGTATAACTATCCTGAGACTATGCACTGGCCCTGTGCACAGGTATAACTACCTTGAGACTATACACTGGCCCTGTGCATAGGTATGACTGACCTGAGACTATACACTGGCCCTGTTCATAGGTATAACTATCCTGAGACTATACACTGGCCCTGTGCATAGATATAACTATCTTGAGACTATACACTGGCCCTGTGCATAGGTATGACTATATTGAGACTATACACTAGCCCTGTGCATAAGTATGACTGACCTGAGACTATACACTGGCCCTGTGCATAGGTATAACTATCCTGAGACTATACACTGGCCCTGTGCATAGGTATGACTATCTTGAGACTATACACTGGCCCTGTGCATAGGTATAACTATCTTGAGACTATACACTGGCCCTGTGCATAACTATCTTGAGACTATACACTGGCCCTGTGCATAGGTATGACTATCTTGAGACTATACACTGGCCCTGTGCATAGGTATGACTATCTTGAGACTATACACTGGCCCTGTGCATAGGTATGACTATCTTGAGACTATACATTGGCCCTGTGCATAGGTATAACTATCTTGAGACTATACACTGGCCCTGTGCATAACTATCTTGAGACTATACACTGGCCCTGTGCATAGGTATGACTATCTTGAGACTATACACTGACCCTGTGCATAGGTATGACTATCTTGAGACTATACACTGGCCCTGTGCATAACTATCTTGAGACTATACACTGGCCCTGTGCATAGGTATGACTATCTTGAGACTATACACTGGCCCTGTGCATAGGTACGACTATCTTGAGACTATACACTGGCCCTGTGCATAGGTACGACTATCTTGAGACTATACACTGGCCCTGTGCATAGGTATGACTATCCTGAGACTATACACTGGCCCTGTGCATAGGTATGACTATCTTGAGACTATACACTGGCCCTGTGCATAACTATCTTGAGACTATACACTGGCCCTGTGCATAGGTATGACTATCTTGAGACTATACACTGACCCTGTGCATAGGTATGACTATCCTGAGACTATACACTGGCCCTGTGCATAGGTATGACTATCTTGAGACTATACACTGGCCCTGTGCATAGGTATGACTATCCTGACACTAAACACTGGCCCTGTGCATAGGTATGACTATCTTGAGACTATACACTGGCCCTGTGCATAGGTATGACTATCTTGAGACTATACACTGGCCCTGTGCATAGGTATGACTATCTTGAGACTATACACTGACCCTGTGCATAGGTATGACTATCCTGAGACTATACATTGGCCCTGTGCATAGGTATGACTATCTTGAGACTATACACTGGCCCTGTGCATAGGTATGACTATCCTGAGACTATACATTGGCCCTGTGCATAGGTATGACTATCCTAAGACTATACACTGGCCCTGTGCATAACTATCTTGAGACTATACACTGGCCCTGTGCATAGTATAACTATCCTGAGACTATACACTGGCCCTGTGCATAGGTATAACTATCTTGAGACTATACACTGGCCCTGTGCATAGGTATGACTGACCTGAGACTATACACTGGCCCTGTCCATAGGTATGACTATCCTGAGACTATACACTGGCCCTGTCCATAGGTATGACTATCCTGAGACTATACACTGGCTCAGTGAGACACTCAACATGGGTATGACCATCTTGAGGCTGTACATTTGCTCTGTGTGAGGCCCAGCAATGTTCATGGCCGACCTCAGAGTGCACACTGGCCCCCAACGAGAGATCCCAGCCAGCTGTATGTGTGTGTGGGGGGTTGTGTTTCAGACTACGTTCTACCCCAGTGCCAGCACGGCAGGCTGGACCTTGTGGAAGACGCGGTGCCGGCTCCCAGTGTCACGTGCTCGAGGCTGACCGCTGACCAGACCATGGGCTGGTTCCACTCCTCCTCGGACGAGAATCTGGAACCCGCTCGCCGCGTGCTCTTCTTGCGCACAGAAGCGCTGCCCCCACCGTTGCACGGCCTTCAATGATGACGTCATCGTCAGCCGAACCGACGCCGACAGCACGCTGACCGTCATCCGCAATGTCCGCGCGCTGGCTGGCCATTCCTTGACCTGTCGTCGGGATGAGAAGGTTCAGGCCAGCTGCCTAGTTCGTGTTCTGCGTGAGTGAAGTGCTTTTTGTTTTTTGTTTTTGTTTTCGTTTTTTTTATTTTAAGGATGGGGTGGGAAGGTGGGGTGGGATTGGGGGTGGGGGGGGGGTGGAAGTGCGGGGGGGGGGGGGGGGGGGGGGGATTGGGGGAGGGATAGAAAAGTAGTGGGATGGGAGGGGGGGCGGGTTGTGGTGGTTGGGGAATCCTGTCTTATTTATTAGTTGAAGGAAATGTGTGTGGTGGTGGTGGGGGGGGGGGGGGGGGGGGTGAGCGTGTGTGTGTGTGTGTGTGTGTGTGTGTGTGTGTGTGTGTGAAATACAGAGAGAGACAGACAGACAGACAGACAGAGAGACAGACAGACAGACAGACAGAGGCAGAGAGAGACAGTGCGTAAACGATTTTTTCCCATTTTTGTTTTATTTGTTTCTGTTTTGGATTTTCTCTTCCTTGTTTTCCTTCAGTTCATTTACTTGGACAATGTATCAAAGTCTTACATACATGGACAATGTGACACAAACTCATGCATATCTGACTTTTTGTTTTAAAAGCTGCGGTGTATATGTGTGTGTGTGTGTGTGTGGGGGGGGGGAGGTAGTGGAGGCGGCGTATGCTTTCGTGTGTGTGTGTGTGTGTGTGTGTGTGTGTGTGTGTGTGTGTGTGTGTGTGTAGACGCGCGCGCGCGTACGCTTTTTAAATGTGTATGTGTGTGTGTTGGGTGTGTGTGTGTGTGTGTGTGTGTGTGTGTGTGTGTGTGTGTGTGTGTGTGCGCGCGTGCGTGCATGTAGGACTTTTTCTAAGAAAGCGCTTTTGTGCGTGCGCGCGTGTGTGTGTGTGTGTGTGTGTGTGTGTGTGTGTGTGTGTGTGTGTGTGTGTGTGTGTTTGAGAGAGAGAGAGTTGTTTTTTTGTTGTTTGTCACTGTTGTTGCTATTGTTGTCGTTGCGCTTCTTTGCCAATCGCTTGCGTTTAGATATAGTATACCGTACGGTACAACAAGCATGGTGGACGCTGTATACCCCCCTCCCCCCCCCCCCCCCCCCCCAACCTCTCCCCTTACTCCCTCGCCATTCCCTTGTCTCAGGTCACGGGCAGCTGAGCGAGCCTCGTGTGACCTTGCACGCCAACTGGACCGTGACGGGCAGCGTGACCTTCAGCCAGGCGTACTCTTCGGACGGTCACGTGGAGTGTCGGTGGTACAGGCGGCATGACATTGGCCAGGTCTGGTGGTGTCGGAGAGAGGATAAAGTCATTGTCGTTTTTTTTTTTTTTTTTTTTTTTTTTTTTTCCTAAAATGATCATACGTGTGCCACGGTTCTTATTGTCACCGAGAAACAGTCTTCTTCTTCTTCTTCTTCTTCTTCTTCTTCTTTTGTAATTGTTTCATGTTCTAGCATTAATTTCTTTCCTTCCATTGTTTGTTTATTAGTGGGCAGAATTGTAAAAAGGCCTTCAATGTTCCTAACTCTTTATCCATTAAAGATTGAGCCAATCAATCTTCTTCTTCTTCTTCTTCTTCTCTTCTTCTTCTTCTTCTTCTTGGTAATTGTTTCGTTCTTTCTAGCATTTGTTTTTCTTTCCTTCCATTGTGTTGTTATTAGTGGGCAGAATTGTAAAAAGGCCTTCAATGTTCCTAACTCTTTATCCATTAAAGATTGAGCCAATCAATCTTCTTCTTCTTCTTCTTCTTCTTCTCGTTCATGTTTGTTGTTGTTTGTTGTTGTTGTTTTTGTTGTTGCTGTTGTTGTTGTTGTGTTTTCTCCTCCTCCTCCTCCTCCTCCTCCTCGTCATCATTTGCATCATCATCATCTTCTTCTTCTTGTTTTTTCTTGTTGTTGTTGTTGTTGTTGTTGTTGTGTTTGGTTGTTGTTCTTCTTCTTCTTCTTCTTCTTCTTCTTCTGTTGTATGTGAGTGTTTTAAACAAGTTTTAACTCTCAGTCTCGTCTCATTCTTTTCTGGTACCTCGATTTTTCATGACGTCATTTCTATGATATTTTCTCCATCCTCGCATCTTTCCTGCTGTCTTCCTTCTCTCCTTCTTGCGTAGTTTATTTCAATATAATCTTCCGCGTCTTTGCATTTTTCATGGCTGTCCTTTTTTTTTTTCTTTCTTATATACGATTTCTCCTTCCCGCTTTCCTTCTTCATCTTTCCTATACAATATCCTTCCCGCTGTCCTTTCTTTGTGGCTACTGTCCTATACAATCTGCTTTCCGCTGTCCTTTTCTTCATTCTTTCCTGTACAAATCCTCCCCGCTGTCCTTTCTTCATTCTTTCCTGTACAAACTCCTCCCCGCTGTCCTTTCTTCATTCTTTCCTGCACAAACTCCCTCCCCGCTGTCCTTTGTTCATGGCTTCTTTCCCCATACAAATTCTTTCTTTTCCTCCTTCAAGGAATTCTTTTCCCAATACCTCCTTCTTTCCGTCATTCAGATCATGGCTACATTCCAATACAGTCTCCTTCTCTTCCTCCTTCAGGGAATTTTTTTTTTTCCAATACCACTTCCTCTTTCCCTTATTTCCACTTTCCAATACAATCTCCTTCTCTTTCTCATTCATGGAATTCTTCCAATACTATCTTCTTCTTTTTCCTCATCATTCATGGCTACTTTCCAATTGATCACAATCTCCTTCGCTTTCGCAGTCATGGCATTTTTTTTTTTTCAATACGATCTTCTTCTTTTCTTCCTTCATGGCAATTTTCGTGCACAGCATTCTTCTGAAGTCGTTCTCTTTTCCTGCTTTATGGCTCACAGTTCGTTTCATGTTCTCCTCCTTCCTCTTCCTGTCGCTTGTTCAAACCTCTCTTGGGGCGACAACCGCGGGACGTCCTAGGTGACCTCCCCTGCTATGTTCTCCACGCCACAACGCTGAGAAGATACACATACTTCAATGGAGCAGTTCCCCCGAAGTCGGAGTGTGGCTGCCCATGTGGCGGGGGTAATCAGAAACGGTTACACACGTCATGTTCTCATCCCCAGCTGATGCATTTGTACCATAGTGTTCAAGTACTTTGGCTGTTTGGATAATCCCTGGAGTCTTTTTTAGCCAGGGTACGACGACGACGACAACAACAACAACAACAACAATAACAACAATAACAACAATGGACCAGCCAGGCAGAATGAGGGAAAACCTCACTGTCAAAGAATTTGTAAAGGGCTACTGTCTGCTCCACAACAACCAACAGGTTCACGGCACGCATTTAACTCCTTTCAGATTATTACGTCCACAGGTTTTTTTTTTTTGTAATATCTTGTAATATCTGTCATCTATCTGTCTGTCTGCCTATCTATCTATCTATCTATCATCTATCTATCCATCTATATCTATCTATCTATCTATCCATCGGTCTGACTATCTATCTATCTATCTACCTCTCCTATTCTATCTATCTATCTATATATCTATCTACCTGTCTATCTGTCTATCTATCTCCATCTATCTATCTATCTATCTATCTATCTCTCTATCTATCTATATATATGTCTGTCTATCTATCTATCCATCTCCCCATTTGAACCTTCATTCTGTTGATTTGATGAAAGCATAGCTATTTTTTTGCACTCAGCCTTTTAGGGATACTTTAAAGAGTTGATATTAAACCACGTTAAAGTCTGAAATGAAAACAAAAGTAAGAAAGATATATCAGTTAAACGAAAACGCTCGCGCGCGCTGTAGACTATAAATTAAAGAAGAATGAAAATGCTATTTGGACACAGGAAGAGAAAGCTGCATGTATCATAGCCGATGAGCCTGATAAACATTTACTTATTTATTATTCATTTGCCCATTGAGAGGCGTGTTTATTCGAAAACACATTTTTTTTTTTTTTTTTTTTTTTTTTTTTTATATATACAGGTAGAGAGTATCCCTTCTTCAGAGGTTACCATCTTCGAACACGAGGAGAACATAGAAGGTCTCCAGTTCCTCGGCGGAAGTTGCGTCATGGTGACGTTACTGAATACGACGTCAGAGGGCATGTACAATTTCTCAGTGGAACTGTCCCCCGGAGACCAGAGGCTGCCGGTTGGAGCTGTCCAAATCAGTGAGCCTGTAGTTCTCTCCACTGTGTGTGTGTGTGTGTGTGTGTGTGTGCAAGCTCGCGCACGTGCTCTGCGCGCACGCTTGCGTAAGTGCGCGTGTGTGTATGTATGTGTGTCAGTCTGTTTTTTCTCTGTCTTTCGTTTTCATCTATTGCTCCCTCCTTTTTCTCTCTCTCTCTCTCTCTCTCTCTCTCTCTCTCTCTCTCTCTCTCTCTCTCTCTCTCTCTCTCTCCTCTCTCCCTTTCTCTCTCTCTCTCTCTCTCTCTGTCTCTGTCTTTGTCTCTTGTTCTTATCTCTTTTTAGATCTTGCTCTCTCTCCCTCTGTCTGGCTGGCTGGCTGTCTCTCTGTCTCTGTCTCTCCCTCAGTCTCTCTCTCTCTGTCTCTCCCTCTGCTCTCTCTCTGTCTCTGTCTCTCTCTCTCTCTCTCTCTCTCTCTCTCTCTCTCTCTCTCTCTCTCGCGCTCTCTCTCGATAGTTGTATGCCTGCAGGTCTGTCTGACTCGCTCCCTCGTCTATCTTCTACGTGAACGTTTGCATTATGTGGGACCCCTTACATGCACAGTTGAACTACGGGCTTGCAACAGTCTTGTTTAGACTCAACGATTTGCACACATATACACACACACGCACGCACGCGCGCGCTCACACACACACACACACACACATACACACACGCACCCCGCACACACGCACGCATGCACGCACGCACGCACGCACACACACGCACGCACGCGCGCAGAGTTTGTTTCCATTGCCAAAGCAGTAACATTGTGAAAGAATAGACACAGTGTATATAATCACGTACAATAATGCGTCCTTCTTTGCCCGCTGAATGAGACTCTTCTTCATCTGCTTCTCTTCGCGCGATGACAGCTGCAGTACAACACGCATCTCTACTTTCAGCTTCAGACGTCTGTGGCTGCACACCACAAAATCAACGCGTCAAGGCCCTGCTTAAGAAGTCGAATATTTTATAATGGTCGAATGTTTATAGATAGACAGAATCACATCATTATGAGGATTTTTAAGGTTGTCTGAAAGTGGATTTACCTTCTTTTCGTTCACATGCCCGCTAAGGTACATGCCTGGTGTTTCCAGGCTGATACATTAAAATGAAAGGGATGGGGACTTGTTTTGGGGAAACCACCTGGTGCAAAGATAGGGTCACTGCGGAGTTCTGAAATGAGATGTCACGTGAGGGGTTGTCCCATCTATATTTAGATTATGAATGGTTTCACCGATAGAAATGCATAACATCGAGTGAAATGATCGGTGCGAGGTTGATGGTTTGATCTACTATCAGTTGACAGTCAAATTCCTGGCTCCAATTGGTATGCTACACTTTCAAATGCTGACATGGATTGTATAAGGATTCAGAGTGCAAAATCTTAGTCGGGATGTATGTGGCCTGTTGAAATTACTGGTCAGAGCACATGTCTCGCTGCTCAGCAGATGCGCCAGGACAAGTTGTCTACTTCTCAGCATGTTTAAAGCGACAAGGGATCCGTTGTCTACCTGCTAAAATGTGGGTGAGACAAGGGAGGTCGTTCGTGCGTTTGTTTGTTTGTTTGTCTGTCTGTTTCTTTTTTTGTTTTGTGTTGCTGAAAAATCAGTATGCAGACGTGGCAAGGAAATGTTTCACTACGTGATATAAATGTGGATTGGGCGTGGACGTTTGTTTGTTTTGTTTGTCTGTCTGTCAGTCTGTTCGTTTTTTTTGCTAAGTCAGCATGCAGACGTGGCAAGGAATTGTTCTCTACTTAGTATAACGTGGGTTGGGCAGGGACGTTTGTTTGTTTGTTTGTTTGTCTGTCTGTCAGTCTGTCTGTGTTTGCCTGTCTGTTCGGATGGGGTCGTTTTGTTGTTGCTGAGTCAGCATACGGACCTGGTCAGGAACTGTTTCTCTACTTGATATAACGTGGGTTTGGGCAGAGACGTTTGTTTGTTTGTTTGTTTGTCTGTTTGTTCGTTTTGTGTTGCTAAGTCAACATGCCGACGTGGCGAGGAACTGTTGTCTACCTGATATAATGTGGGTTGGGCGATGATGTTCGTTCGTTTGTATGTTTATTTGTTTGTTTCGTTCGTCTGTCTGTCTGTCTGTCTGTTCGTTTTGTGTTGCTAAGTCAGCATGTGGACATGGCAAGGAAATGTTTCTCTACCTGATATAACGTGGGTGGGACAAGGGGATTGTGTTTTTGTTTCTTTCTTTCTTTTTTTTTTTTTTTTTTTTTTTTTTTTTTTGTTTGGTTCTTTGTGTTGTTTGCTTGATCGCTTGTTCCCTTGATCTCTTATCACATTGCTACCTGAAGGTTTAGACCTGGTCTCCCGAACAAAAGAAAATGCACTACTCACTCGTAGCTTTCGGCAGCTATCTGGTCATCTTCCTCAGCGATGCTGTTGCTTCACTGATTCGGTCACGTGACTTGGGTACGTGCCATGCTCACGTGATCTGAATCGAGAGTTCACACAGTCAGCAACAGCATCGCTGAGGAAGATGGCCGGGTAGCTGTCGAAAGCTACGAGTGAGTAGCGCATTTTCTTTTGTTGGGAGACTAGGTCTAACTTCAGGTAGCAATATGTCTACTCCCCCCCCCCCCCCCCCCCCCCCCCCCCCCCCCAACTGTT
>JADBJO010003398.1:55000-57500 GCA_016801955.1 Conus betulinus
AATTGTATTTATCCAGGGTAATGAGATAAGCAAAGTGCACCTGGCCCCGGGGAAAAACAAAACAAAAACACCACCACACCACCACCACCACCACCCAACAACAACAACAAAAATGAAAAAAAAAAAAAAAAAAGAGAGAAGAAGAAGAGAAAACAAAGACGATGGAAAACATGCAAGTCACTCTACTAACAACAGGGGAAAAGGGGTGAATGCACAAATCAGTAACTAGACTATCAAAAAGGACTGATACTACAAACGCAGATGACAGAATCCTGCATGCATGCACAAGAGAGAGAGAGAGAGAGAGAGAGATGAAAGTGTAAACGCCTAGTCTCTGATTCAGTCGATTTCCCTTCATGATCCCCCTTTGTCATCCACCTTTGACAGGAGCAACACGTAGGTTCTCCACACGGATGCAAAAACAGGTTTAAAACGAAGGATTAAAAACTACAGATCTGTTTCAAGCTGCGCACCACCGGTGTTATATAGTGTGTTGTGTGGGCGCGTGAGCACTGTGCGTGTGGCACGTGGCCTGTTTTTTTTTTTTATCTTTTTGGGGCGCGTTCAGGGGGGACGTGTCAGGGGATGGTGCATTGATAAAGATTTCCATTTATGCCTGCAATTGTTTATCATTTCTACTTTAGAGTTCAGAGATGCTAGATGGGGTTTACATAATATCAGCCACTTTTCTGTAGTGCATAGATTGCATTTTTTAGAAATGTTGTTGTATGGTGTTGCTCTTTTTATAATTTCCATGATATGTTATAATCTATTTTCTTATCTTTAAGCTTCCAAATATATTTGCTTAATTCTGTTTGGTTTTTATATTTTTTTCCTGCTTGAAAGACTGTTTGTGGTTTGCATATCTGGTTTTAAAACGGTTAGCCGTGATCCCTATGTATGTTTCTTTATCACTGTCCGTTGTTACTGTAGCTTGGTACACAATATTATTGTAGAGACATTTATTATTCAGAGGGCACTGGTCCTTTTTTGTGCAATTACAAGATGTCCTTTCGTCACCCTCTTTGGTTGTATTGCTTTTGGTTTTATTGGAAGAATCAATTATATTTTTAAGGTTAGGCATACACGAGTACGATAGCTTGATGGTGTTTTTATTGAATATTTTAGATAGAACATGTTCTTTGGGAATGATGTTGTAAGGATTCTAAGAACTCTTTTCCTACGTTAGTTTTTTGTTCTTCCATATGGAGGGTTATACCATATAATCTTTCTTTTCCTTTTTTTTCTTATTGCTGTTCGTGTTGTTATCTGGGTTGTATTGTAATTTGTAGTTGTAACCACTTTTATACAGCGCCTCTTGGTATTCGGCTGCTGCACTGTTAAATGCTTTCTCATTGCATGACAGTTTAGACAGTCTTTTGTTTATACCATTAGGTATGGTTTTTTTAGAATGGAGGGTGGATGGTTACTTTTGATGTCTACGTAGACAGGTGTGTCATTAGGTTTTTTGTATGGTTTGTATGTATGATCCTTGAGGTCTAATGTTATGTCTAAGTAATTTACTATTTTTTTGTTAGCTCTACTGTGTTTTTTTTTAGGTTATGGCTTTGGAAATTTTTTACAAAGTTCTTTCTTCTTGTTTTCAATGGTTTTGGGTTTATTGTTTAGCATGGCAAGGCCATCATCTCTGTATAGGCAACCTGTTTACCAAGTATTTTCTGTATATGAGACAACATGAAGAGTCCAACCAATTCACAGGTTTCAGCTCCATCATAAGATCCCATCGTGACATCGAATGTGGAGTTTTTTGCTTTTGTTTTTTTTTTTAATCCAAGTTTACTGAAATATTTGTGCGCAATATGAGATGGAAAGCGTTTTTTTTTTTGAACCCAGATGCTAAAAAGGAAGATAAAAAAACTTATGGTTTTAAGTCATGGAGATCGCCACCTGTAATAGAGGAAATGAAACCTTTTGAAGAAAGCAGCAAAAAAAAACTAATAGCTAGTATTGAATTTAGAAAAATCATATAATAACTTCCAAACAACATGATTGAATAATGACATAAAACAAATCCAAAATGACAAAAAAAAAAAAAAATATTCATAAAGGCTGACAAGACAAGCAATTTCTATAAAATGGAACCTAATGAGTACTCTCAACTCCTCAACAAGAATATTCAGAAAAATTATAAAAAAGCTGATAAGACTATATATGACAACATCTGCAAAAAAAAGAAAAGGAGCTTGTGCACCACATGGATTTAGGTGATAGGATAGAAACAACAGCAATAAAAGAAGCTTTCATAACCCTTAAAGACCACAAAACCTAACTTCCATAACAACCCTACTTGAGACTAATAAACCCATCAAAATCTGAACTAGGCAAGATCAGTAAAAAAAAAAAATCCTGAAAAAAAAGCAATAGAGGACATAAAAAACAAACACTGAATATAATCTCTGGAAAAATAGTTATGAAGTTATCCAATGTTTAAAGAATTGAACAAACAGAAAAACACAATGTTCATTACTTTCGACATAGT
>JADBJO010003398.1:62500-77500 GCA_016801955.1 Conus betulinus
TCTCTCTCTCTCTCTCTCTCTCTCTCTCTCTGTCTGGCAGTAACAAATTTAGCTGTTAAAAGACGCAATGAGTGAATATTTGTTTTTGTGATTACTGGACGCAGCCTTGTACATAAATGATGAATGGACATTAGTCTCCAATGTTACTCGGTACACGATTCTCTCTGACTATTTAATAAAATGTTTTTTGTGAATGTGTGCTTGTTTAGTTTTTTTCTTTGGCTTGAACATTTCCACGTGTATGGAAGTGGTTTTTGGTGGTGTGCACTTGACTCAAAAGTCATTAGATTTGAATGGTTACTCCCTCCCACCTCTCTCTCTCTCTCTCTCTCTCCTCACACACACACACACACACACACACACACACACACACACACACACACACACACATGCACGTGTGCACGCATACCAACAGAGAGAGAGAGAGAAAAGGAGAGAGAGAGAGAGAGACAAAATTTGCCACATCACAAATGACAAAATACAATGAAAGAAAGGTAGTATCAAAATCAAGTCATACAATAAAGAAGTATGAGCAGAAATACCCATCGCAGCAAAACAAGAATGCCCCTCCCCCTCCCAACATCAAAACAGACAGACAGACACGCTCACACACACCCAGTCGCACATACTGGCTGTTGTTAATGAGGAGAAACACTAGTGAAGAAAGACCACCACTCTCTTGATAAATACCGTAACTGTAACTGCAGCGACTTCATCAAAAAAACAAACACTGACCAATTAACTTCGAAGAGAAAATTTTTTTTTTTTTTTATTAGGATCTTCAACAAGATGAACTCTGACTATGAAAAATTTCTACGTGAGGTGTTGATGCTGTCCAAACTAAGTCGTTTTATTATGGAACAAGCACATAACACCATCACAAGAGGCCTCAAGGACGTCAACAACATAGCGGATAAAAAAAAACCCAGGCAATTTTCTGTTGGCCAGGACTTGAAAAGGACTCTCCACGACCTTGTCAGTCATGTGATGGTATGTCAGAAGACGGAGCCAAGAAGACAACTCCCCAAGAAGACCCGCAGGCACAAAGTGTATAAAAAAAAAAACAAAACTTGTCTTTCAAAGGAGTGGTGATTCATCTATCAGCGGGTTGGAGCTTGTGAGTCATTCTACGGCTTTCAGTTTCAGGTTCGGTTCCACAGCGGAGGCGTCACAGCGATCAGACTAGTCCATATACGCTATACCACATCTGCTAAGTTTCGAGACCAGACTGCGCACGATTTAAAGCTGGTGTATAAATGAATTAATGTGTGCTTCAGAGATTCTACGAACATGTACATTCTGACATATGAAAACTGCATCGTGTATAAATGAATTAATGTGTGCTTTAGTGATTCTACGAACATGTGCATTCTGACACATGAAAACTACTACATCGTGAAGTACCGTTAAGCTGTTCCCTTGAATTGAAGACGACTGATGCAGAGACTATTTGAGGAACAAGTGAACATGTTGATTAGGGTGGAAATTCCGGAACAAATCATCACTGATTTAGAACGCACAGTTTATGCTCATGCATGAAGATAGTGACAAGGCAAGCACTACACCCGGTCATGTTCTCACATCTACTTTACAACTCAATCTCGGCGTGTTCTCACATCTACTTTACAACTCAATCTCCGTCATGTTCTCACATCTACTTTACAACTCAATCTCCGTCGTGTTCTCACATCTACTTTACAACTCAATCTCCGTCGTGTTCTCACATCTACTTTACAACTCAATCTGCGTCATGTTCTCACGTCTACTGTACAACTCAATCTGCGTCATGTTCTCACGTCTACTTTACAACTCAATCTGCGTCATGTTCTCACGTCTACTGTACAACTCAATCTGCGTCACATTCTCACGTCTACTTTACAACTCAATCTGCGTCATGTTCTCACGTCTACTGTACAACTCAATCTGCGTCACGTTCTCACGTCTGCTGTACAACTCAATCTCCGTCATGTTCTCACGTCTAAATTCCGGAAAAAAAAAACATCATTGATTTAGAACACCCAGTTCATGCTCATGCATGAAGATAGTGACAAGGCTACTGCTTGGCTCCGTCACGTTCGTACGTCTGCTTTACTGCTCAATCTCCGTCACGTTCGTACGTCTACTTTACTGCTCAATCTCCGTCATGTTCTCCTGTCTACTTTACTGCTCAGTCTCCGTCACGTTTGTACAACTCAATTCTCGTCATGTTTTCACGTCTACGTTACTACTCAGTCTCCGTCATGTTCCCCTGTCTACTCAACTACTCAATCTCCGTCATGTTCCCTTGTCTACTTTATTACTCAGTCTCCGCCAGGTTCCCCTGTCTACTTTACTACTCAATCTCCACTATGTTCCCTTGTCTACTCTACTACTCAATCTCCGCTACGTTCCCTTGTCTACTTTACTACTCAATCTCCACTATGTTCCCTTGTCTACTTTACTACTCAATCTCCGCTACGTTCCCTTGTCTACTTTACTACTCAGTCTCTGCTGTGTTCCCCTGTCTACTTTACCACTCAATCTCCGCTGTGTTTCCCTGTCTACTTTACCACTCAATCTCCGCTGTGTTCCCCTGTCTACTTTACCACTCAATCTCCGCTGTGTTCCCCTGTCTACTTTACTACTCAATCTCAGATATGTTCCCTTGTCTACTTTACTAGTCAATCTCCGCTATGTTCCCCTGTCTACTTTATAACATCAATCTTCGCCATGTTCCCCTGTCTATTTTACTACTCAATCTCCATCATGTTCCCCTGTCTACTTTGCTACTCAATCTCCGTTATGTTCCCCTGTCTACTTTACTACTCAATCTCCGTCATGTTCCCTTGTCTACTTTACTACTCAATCTCCGCTATGTTCCCCTGTCTACTTTACTACTCAATCTCCAACATGTGCCCTTGTCTACTTTACTACTTAATCTCCGACATGTTCCCCTGTCTACTTTACTACTCAATCTCCGCCATATTACCTTGTCTACTAATCTAAGTACACCGGACTGACGGGAAAAACATTCAATAGCACATTAACATCCACACAACTCCATCACACGAGGTCTCAGGGACAGAAAGACAGACAGCAGACAGATGCATCCGAAGGGTGCGGGTGAGACCCAAAGAATAACTGTCCTCAACTGCCGAGAAAAAAAACAGCTGGGAACAATCCTGCACACCCTTGAAAGCCTGAACTGTGTTCACGTTGGGTGCAGGGACGCACGGAGCACTCCATTAATATGCCAAGGGACGTAACATCTCCCCGGCAGATGCCATAGTGTTAAAACCACCTTCAGGTGTATCTTCTTTTGTTTTTTTTTTTTTTTTTTTCCTTCCACGTAGAAAAGGTATAGTGCTCGGTCGGGGGCACAGGTTCATCAGTGGTCTACGATTTATATACACCTCTACAGGAGTCCATTGGTTCTCTCTTGTATTGTCTTGGAACTTTTCTGTTTGAAAAGAAAACCATGAAAGATTCCATGCAAATCCTGAAAGAATTGTGGACGGATGAAGTGGAACAGCCAGAAGTGAAGAGCGGCTACTAGTACGTCTTTCAGCTGAGAGAAATGCTGAAAGAAAGCGCTCTACACTGTCAGAGATGGCGATGAGAAAGACCAAATGGCATTGTAAAACATACCGCTCTCTCTCTCTCTCTCTCTCTCTCTCTCTCTCTCTCTCTCTCTCTCTCTCTCTCTCCCATGTGTGTGTGCATGTGTGCGTGCGTGCGTGCGTGCGTGCGTGCGTGCGTGTGTGTGTGTGTGTGTGTGTGTGAGCGCGCGCGCGCGTGTGTGTTCTCCCTTTATCATCGTTCCCACCTTTCCTCTGGAGTTCAGGTTCACGTGTTTTCGTTTCGCTTTAGAAGTTGCATCAAATGCGCTCCGACTGACATTTATTTCTCTGATAACGTATGAAAGACACGGGTGTAGTTCCTAAATTTCGGAAGCTTCTGGAAGCAACAGATGGTTCTCTAAAAATGGAACTGCTATCTGTAAATGAGGTGCTAAAGTATTCCATGATATTTGATGTGTTATGCTGCCTCGTATTCGCTGGCTTTCAGTCGACAAGCCCCCCATATCAGGAAATCTCCAAGAGGACAACGTGAAGGATCTCACTCTGGGAGATAAAAGATGAAGGCATGCACCTTCTGCAGAGGACCTTCATGTGGGTAGAATCTTTGAGGGTGTTTTCAAAGACATGCGCCATATACATGGGGTGGTGGGTGGTGGGGGGGGGGGGTGGGGGTTGTCGACAATCCTCACGAAACAATCCCTGTGTATAGTGGTTACGTCCCTTGCTATGATCCACAAGAAAATCATGTGCATAGTGAGTACGTCTGTTGTTTATTCTCCAAACGAAGACAACTGTGACCATGTTTGTGGATGTTGCCCACAAGAAGACCCCTCTGTATAAGTAGTATGTCTGTGTCATCTGTAAGCGAACACACTTACATTGCATAACAAGAGACAATCTGTTTTAAAAGAAGCAGAGAGTAAAAATGGGAGAACGGAGGCCCCGCTGATCGAATGTTTTAAACAAAAAGGAAGAAAAAAAATTTTAAGGGGGAAAATTATAGGCTTGAGGACCCACAAAAAAAGTAGTATGTCCGTTTTTTTACTTCCTATAACAAGATCCCTATACATCTGGAATATATTTTTGACATTGCAATCAAAAAGATCCCTGTGTATATGGCGCATGTCTACAAGATTACTTTTAAAAAGGTCCCCGGGTACATGGAGCATGTCTTTGGCATTACCCTCAAAAACATCTCCATGTATTTGGCGCATGTATTTGATATAACTCTAAAAAAAAAAGACTCCCTTGTGTATGGGATCTCCTGTGGTTTCCAGTGCCAGTGTCCAAGTATACCATTGTATGGAGCTGGGTACTGGAGTGTAGTAAGAGTAGAAAGACATCAGTGTCTGAAGAGTGCACAATTATGCCATCGGAGTCAGAAGTATTCTTGTCCTGGTGAAAACAGTGAAGGATGATCCTCGTGTCCGCTTCCTCCTGAGTGGAAATCAGCTCTGAACTGGTGAGGCTTCCACAGTCTTGCCATCCGTGGAGGAGAGCTTGAAGCACTCGGGACCACATGTCACAGACAGCTCTCTGTACAGGACTGTGGCAGCATGGGATCTTTTCTCCATTCAGAAAGCAGGAATTTGATGAGCTGGTTCTTGTTGTCACCATTTTTCATAAACCCTTTCCAGTTTTTGGGGACCTTAGGGTTGGGACCCTTCAGAATGAATGCTTCACCTTCTCCCCGACGAGAACGTTCCATTGATTTGATGGAGTTGTGGTTGTACACATCTGCCACATAATCAATCCTGTCTGTGGATGGCAGATTTTTCAGGATTCTGTCCTGTCTGCCAGATCCCCAAATATTGGGGGAAGATGGGTAATGACTGCATGTGGAATAATGCGTCAATTATGTGATGGCATTTCCCCCGATCTGGTTGCTCCTTCAACTCTGTCTCCTCCAAAAGATGCACAAGCTTTGCTTTCTCTGTCTTTGCAGGCAAACCATCAGGAATTGATAGGGCCCAAGGCACTGGACTCAAAGGGTAGCTCATGACCTTCTGCAAACTGATGTTGTTTTCCTGCGAGATCATGAGAAGTTGTCCGACCGTGTCTCTCTGCACTGCCACTTGCACCAGTCTGTTCGAAGATGATCGCGAAGTCTTTGTCGTCTGCAGTTTCGCAAATGTCTTGAGCTCCACTTTTTAAGAGGAGCATGGAAACTCAGAGTTTTCTCAACTAGTCGTTCTGTCACGAATTAGTGATAGGCTTCCTTGCCTCGTGCATCTGCTGATAGAAGTTTTTCTTGAATGCTGTCTGGTGCTTGCATTCCTGATGAGAGACAGAGGAGACCCCTCTTCCACTGAAAAAGGATCCATGAAGCTGCAGAAGGAATCCACCATGTTTTCCCCACACTCCTAACCGGCTCTGGTCTCTGCACATGTCAGGTCTTTGTGAACTTTGATATTATCCCCGGTCATGCCAGCCATCTCAAGCGTTGCAGCAAGAAAGAAGCTCTGACATGACGTGTCATGCACCAGTGAAGGTAGCAGCACACTGTTTCTGCTGAATCCTATCATCCCACCCGCAGACTTTGCATGGCAGTTCATCGTTTGCTCAATAGTTTGGTCAACTGGTACTCTGCATGAAGGAACTGTTGATCTCGACACACTGAGTCCTCCATGTCGCGCAGGAGTTCTTCTGTTGAGGGATGGTTGTGCTTGAGATTCAGATGCTCAGGAATAGACTGTGGCGTATCTTGAGAAGTTCTGGGGATCCATCACAAAGAGCAGAGGGCACATTTTCGCTATGCATGACAAGTGCAAGTTCAAGTCATTTTCTTTTGTAGCCCGGAGGAGATGCAGAATCAGCCACACTCTCTCGGCATACTGCAACCAGAACTGTGCTGTCTTTCCCTTTCTTCCCTGTGATAACGTCCTTCTTGAAGTTCGAGTACAGTCTGAAGAGAAGAACAACATATGGCTTGTCAGGAGTGTCTTGAAGCTGATGTCTGTTTGTGCACCCTGGCAGATCTTCAGACAGCTGGTTCAGAAGAACTGCCATGTATGAACACAGAACATGGAATATGCCAAGGCGAACAACAACGTCCTTGAACCGGTCATTCTGCCAAACAATCATGTATGTCTTTCTTGCAACAGCCAGGTCACAGGTGAACAGAGTGTGTTTCTGGCCCATTTCCCTTGAAGCATCAACAGAAACTTGGAGGATCTGTTGAACAGCAGCGTTCTCAGTGACGGGATGTAGAACTGGCTGCATGCAGACAACCGTTGACTGGTCATTCACCACACCCAGATTCCTCCCAGTGAGTGATACCCGGCCTGCCCAGATTCTGGTTTTCTGATTTAGATCTGGTTTATGTGTGAAAAATATGTTTACACTCATTGCCTATAACTCTAGTGCTACGACTACTACTTCTGCTCTTACTACTACTACTACTACTACTACTACTACTACTACTACTACTACTACTACTACTACCAACTGCTTCTGCTGCTGCTTCTACTATTCCTCCTCCTCCTACTACCACCACCACCACCACCACTACTACTACTACTACTACTACTACTACTACTACTACTACTACTACATGTGGCGTAATGTTAGATACCTTTCAGACTGCTGACGGTGATGACCATACTGGAGAATGGCAGTAAACCAGTTTATGTTTTTAATACCGGAAGTTGGTGCCAAATACAATCAAATGGGCATGTGTTTCTGCAAAAAGATCACTATCTGTAAATGGAACAATCATTTTTCCCTCAGGAACTGCGAACCATTTGATGATAAGTGGATCAGTTCCACATTGACAGGTCTTTAACTAAGTATACCCTCTAATCGCAAATATAGAGCCCAAAGAAGGAACATTCGCTAATAAACATGGTTATGTATCCCAAGAGCTCCAAGAAATCAATTGCTGACATAAGCATTTCAGTTTAAGATGTGAAAAGACACAAGAAAATCGAAGTGGCAAATCCCCCCCCCCCCCCCTCCACCCCTCCCTCCGGGGTCACCTTTCCATCCTGAAGCACTATTTTTTTTGTCCTCCCAGTTCTTATAGAACAGAGAACACTTTAAAATGGCAACAAAGAAATGCTGTCTGTGTGTCTGTCCATGGTCAAAATGTGTTCCAGTCGCTCCAGACAAAACTTCTGGCCGATCTTTCTGAAAATTTGTAGGTATGTTCACTATGGGTCACGGATGATGGCCGATGATTTTTTATTTCACAAAAGTAGCCGTTACTAACGGCTATAACGGCTCCAAACAGTTTTTCTTCTTTATGGAATGTCAGAGAAAGTACTTAAGTACTTGGCCGATTTGTAAGCGGTTTGGATGATCTTGTGACAAATCGGAGCCTCTTTCCGTATGTTAGTGATGTAATGCTAAAAACAACCGCTAAAAACCGTTATTTTTCCCATAATTCCTTATATACAGGTGAATTTTTTTTTTAATTGAAATTTGGTATATAGGAAGGTTATCACACACAAATGGCACTTCTATACAGTGTTTCAAAATTTGACCGTTAAAACCCGTTATTCTTAACATATTGTCCGATCTGGATGAAATTTGGTAGGTACACAGGCTTTAGCCCAGTGAGGACTAAAATACCAGTTTCAAAAGCGTACCTCAGTTAAATAATTTTTTTTTAAAACCGTTATTTTGCCATTATTTTTTATATATTGGTCGGTTTTTTGTTCCAAATTTGGCATATAGAAAGGTTATCACACTCAAATGGCACTTCCATATAGTGTTTCAAAATTTGACCGTTCAAAACCGTTAGTCTTGACATATTGTCCGATTTGGAAAGTGGGAGTACGTTTATAGGCTTGGCATCTTTTATTTTTTACCTGAAAGGGGACAGTAACAGCAATGCGCCCTATAGTTGAGGATCTTGGATCCATCCACACACACACACACACACACACACACACACACACACACACACACACACACACACTCACACACGCACACGCCCACACACACACACACACACACACACACACACACACACACACACACACACACACACACTGCCACAGATGCAGACATGCATACACGGATACACACATATATCCAACCAACCACCACTCCCACACACATGCACACACACTAACACTCACTTCCCACGAACAAACAAACAAACAGAAACATGTACACACACATATCTGTCTATCTATCTATCTATCTATCTATCTATCTATCTATCTATCTATCTATCTATCTATCTATCTATCTATCTATCTATCTATCTATCTATCATCCTTCTTGTAGGGACAGGGGGATTTGTATTTTAATAGAATGGCTATGATTCTTTGCACCCTTTTTTGCTGTTCGGTCCGCCCATTCATTTGCAGATCATCCACAATGAGAAGGAATCCAACAGAAATTGACACTGGTACCACGTACAGACAGGAAATGAATTAAGTGAATAATTTCAGTGACAAGTTCCCCTCTTACTTTTGTATTAAATAGAATCTACACAAAACAGCATATGAAACAGGGAAACGGGTAGATTCAGTAGATAATTCAAACCCATTGCATAGCCACGAGTTCAGCTGTAAATATTGAAAAATGTTTTCAGATGTGATAGGATCGTTCCACTTCAAGGCCGGGATAACAAAAGCTGCACCAGCTAGACCGTTATCGAGGAGAGAACCATCTGTATAGACTTTCAAATGGTTTGAATAATGATTATCTATATGAGAGCGGACAGATGCAGAGACAGCTGGACCTTCCTCTTACTTGAAGTCTAAATAATCCCTGTCAAAATTGGCAGCGATGAGTTCCCATTTAGGGATTATGCTGTAAGATAGTCGCGGAGCTACATTTTTAGGCTTAACACCTGAATTTTTAAACAGATCAGATGTATATGAACCTATCGTTGTAAGAGAATGTATTTGATGTGCTCTTTCAGGGAAATGAATCTCTGATTTTAACTCGGCATCCATAGCAACTGAGTTTTGAGTAAAATATATTTGGCTGATGAGAGTTTCATCTGTTCTTCTAGCGGTAATATACAAATCTCTGCATAGGTTTTTATAGATGACGCATGCCTGGAACACCGAGTGCTAGCTTATAAGCTTAGCTATCAACACTTTGTAACTTTTTGATTAAATATTAAGGTGCGTAAAAAATCTATAAAAAACATTTTTTTGGTGTCAGAAAAATTACCATCATCATAGGCTATTCACAAGCATGGTTTTTAGATTTAGACTTGATGCATTTAAAACGAAATTCAGTCATAATGTAACGTGTGTGTGTGGCGAAAATATCTCGCCGTTTCATGTTATTTTTCTTTGCCAGCAGTTGAAAAAACATTTGCCTAGTTGGCTCTCAGACATTGAGCCATCCGCTCATCTTTCGAAAAGTTACTTTCGAATTATTAACAAATATTGACATTGTACAGGGACTGTATAAGAGTCCCATTGGTAACTTGATCTGATGATTCCTTGTTTTGATAATGTTGTGTTAGGTTGTATTATTTTTTTTTTTTTTTTTCCATTTAGTATTGCCGACACCCCCCTCCCCCCCCCCCCCCCCCCCCCCCCCCCCCCCCCCCCTCCCCCCCCCCCCCCCCCCCCCACCCTGATCCTGACCTTCCCTCCCCTTCAATGTCATTGAATTTACTAATTTAAACATATTTGCATATACAGTATTACTTAAGTATTTTCTCTCTCACGCGGACACACACTCACACATGTACACACGTACGTACACCCCCCCCCCCCCCCCCACCCACACACACACACACTTGTTTTTTGTTTTTTTTTTGGTCTAATATCACTTAAAGTGAAGAGACATTAAATTAAAGAACGAACGAAACACACACACACACACACACACACACACACACACACACACACACACACACACACACACGCACACACACACATACATACACACGCGCGCGCGCGCACACACGATTTCTATTACCAGCAACTTAACGCTATTCGCAGAAAAACCACCACTCACATCAATAACTTCCTACACGCACAAGACGCTCAATAAGTCAACTGCTAATGAACAATAACACTTCGTCGTGAAAATTATGGATTCAAGCCAGATCGAGCGCACGTGCACAAGCACGCGCGCTTGCTTGCTCACGCATATATCTTTATCTGTCAGTGAGTCTATCTCTGTCTCTTTCTGTCTGTATCTGTCTGTCTCTCTAGTCTGTTTCTGACTGTCTGTCTGTCTGTCTGTCTGGTCTATCTGCCTGTAACGTCTGTTGTCTGTCTGTATATCTCGTCTGTCTGTGTGTCTGGTATGTCTGTCTGTATCTGTCTGTTTTTGTTTAGTGTGTGCGCGCGTGCGTATGTGTATTTGGGTATTCATCCCCCCCCCCCCCCCCCCACTCTCTATCTGTCTGTCTCCGTCTCTGTCTCTGTCTGTCTGTCTGTCTGTCTGTCTCTCTCTCTCTCTCTCTCTCTCTCTCTCTCTCTCTCTCTCTCTCTCTCTCTCTCTCTGTGGGAAGGGGGGAGGGAGGGAGGGGGGACTCTCGCCCGTGCGACGTCGACAAACAACAAATTGAACAAAACAATAGTGTTCCCCATTAAAAAAAAAATGAAATGACTACTTTAACATTGTTTATTTACAGTTCTTTCCGTTATGGTTTTACATGGTCGTAAGGGGTATTTTCACTTCAGTGTCTGAGGAAGTGCTCATGGACTCCAAATAAATATTGTACAAGAAAAACTTTCACATCAACAGTGCCACACAAATTTGTTCTAAAAAGGTTCCCTGGCCCTCCTGGATCTATGGCCCTCCTGCCTCCTGGATCCCAGTTTTGGCTTCAGCCAATCACAAGAAAATGTTTCACCGCGTCGACAACACAAGCACACGCACACGCACACACACACACACACACACACACACACACAGCACCTATTCTTCTCTCGACAACGAAGTCCCCCCCCCCCCCCCCCAGCCTAACTGGGAAGTTCCTGAAAAGTACACAGAAGTAAATCAATCCTTTTTTTTTTTTTTTTTTTCTAAATCGTATTATACCTTATCTAAAGAACATTAATCCTCCTCGTCGTTTTTTTCTTTTCCTCTTCTTCATTTCTCTTCATCACATCTCG
This sequence comes from Conus betulinus, assembly GCA_016801955.1. Classification (NCBI taxonomy): domain Eukaryota; kingdom Metazoa; phylum Mollusca; class Gastropoda; order Neogastropoda; family Conidae; genus Conus; species Conus betulinus. The sequence continues at coordinate 74,106 of JADBJO010003398.1, forward strand.
CCTGTAGGTTTGTTGAGCTTAATGAACATAGCTCAGTCGTGGCTGTAAAACATCTCCCTTATCACCCATTACGGAGTCTTGAAAGACCGTTGAGACGTCACAGAAGACTTGGCAACCAGCTTCCTCCATTCCTCTCGAATCTCAGACGCCGTTAGACAGTTTGGTGAGTGCGAGTGAGGCCAGTTCATGCACTGATGTTGTCCTCCCATCTCTTTCTCTGTCTTCTTCTTCTTCTCCTTCTGCCTCCTCGCGCTGTTCCTTGTGGACTGGTTTTGGTAAGTCCGGTTGATCTCGATACATGACCATACCATCTCATGGTCTGGGCAAGTCTTGTTGGTCTTGATACGTGACCATACCATCTCATGGTTTGGGCAAGTCTTGTTGGTCTTGATACGTGACCATACCATCTCATGGTTTGGGCAAGTCTTGTTGGTCTTGATACGTGACCATACCATCTCATGGTTTGGGCAAGTCTTGTTGGTCTTGATACGTGACCATACCATCTCATGGTTTGGGCAAGTCTTGTTGGTCTTGATACGTGACCATACTATCTCATGGTTTGGGCAAAATCTTGTTGGTCTTGATACGTGACCATACCATCTCATGGTTTGGGCAAGTCTTGTTGGTCTTGATACGTGACCATACCACCTCATGGTTGGGCAAGTCTTGTTGGTCTTGATACGTGACCATACCATCTCAATATCCTTCTTTTCACGGTGGACAACAGGTCTTCGTATGGTCCAATGACTTGCCTTACTCTGGTCTGGACTTCCAAGTGGGTAATGTGTTCTTTGTATAAGACGCCGAGGATCTTCCAGAAGCATCTCATCCTTAATGCCTGAATGTTTCTCTGAAGTTCTGCTTTCAGAAGTCCACGTCTCACGGGCATCTTTCTCTAAGCTTTAAGTTCACAGTGACTTTAAACACCTCGCCTGTAATTATAATAATAAAAAAAAAAAGGAAAAAAGCAGCACACGCCTGAAGCCTCATTTCTCTCTCTTTTTGTACACCCAGTTCTTATAGAACAGGGAGTGCTTTAGAATGGGAACGAAGAAATGCTGTCTGTGCGTGTGTCCGTCCGTCCGTCCTTGGGTCAAAATGTGTTCCACTCGCTCCAGACAAAACTACTTGACCGATCTTTCTGAAAATTTGTAGGTATGTTCATTATGGGTCCAGGATAATGCCCGATGTTTTAGTTTACCGTTATAGCCGTTACTAAAGGCTGTAACGGCCTGTAAAGCTTTTTTTTCTTCTTTATGGGAATACTCCAAAAGTACTTGGCCGATCTTTGTCAAAAAATTAGCAGGTATGAACATTATGGGTCACGGATGATGCCGATCTTTTAGTTTACCCCCGTTACAGTCGTTACTAACGGCTGTAACAGCCTGTAACGGTTTTCTTCTTTATGGAATATCTCCGAAAGTACACGGCCGATCTTTGTGAAAATTAGCAGGTATATTAATTATGGGTCACGGATGATGCCCGATATTTTAGTTTACCCCGTTATAGCTGTTACTAACGGCTGTAACGGCCTGTAACGGTTTTTTTTTTTTTGGAATATCTCAGAAAGTACTTGGCCGATCTTTCTGAAAATTTGTAGGTATCTCATTATGGGTCATGAATAATGTCCAATGTTTTAGTTTACCGTTATAGTCGTTACTAACGGCTGTAACGGTCTGTAAAGGTTTTTCTTCTTTATGGAATATCTCAGATAGTACACGGTCGATCTTTGTGAAAATTAGCAGGTATATTCATTATGGGTCATGGATGATGCCCGGTGTTTTAGTTTGCCGTTAGAGCAGTTACTAAAGGTTTTAACGGCCTGTAAAGGTTTTTCTTCTTTATGGAATATCTCCGAAAGTACTTGGCCGATCTTTGTAAAAATTAACATGTATGTTCACCATGGGTTACGGATGATACCCGATGTTTTAGTTTACCGTTATAGCCGTTACTAACGGCTATAACGGCCCATAACAGTTTTTCTTCTTTATAGAATATCTGAGAAAGTACTTTGTCGATCTTTCTGAAAATTTGCAGGTTTGTTCATTATGAGTCACGGATGGTGCGCGATGTTTTATTTTACCCCGTTATAGCGTTACCAACGGCTGTAACCACGGCTTTTTCGTCTTTATGGAATATTTCAAAAACTACTTGGCCGATCTTTGTTAAAATTAGCAGGTATGAACACAATGGGCCATGGATGATGCCCGATGTCTTAGTTTTACCCCGTTATAGCTGTTACTAACGGCTGTAACGGCCTGTAACGATTTCCCTTCTTTATGGAATATCTCCGAAAGTACTTGGCCGATCATTCTGAAAATTTGTAGGTATGTTCATTATGGGTCACGAATAATGCACTATGTTTTCGTTTTTACTCCGCTATCACCGTTACTAACGGCTGTAACGGCCTGTAACGGTTTCCCTTCTTTATGGAATATCTCCGAAAGTACTTGGCCGATCATTCTGAAAATTTGTAGGTATGTTCATTATGGGTCACGAATAATGCACTATGTTTTCGTTTACTCCGCTATCACCGTTAATAACGGCTGTAACGGCCTGTAACGGTTTCCCTTCTTTATGGAATATCTCCGAAAGTACTTGGCCGATCATTCTGAAAATTTGTAGGTATGTTCATTATGGGTCACGAATAATGCACTATGTTTTCGTTTACTCCGCGTATCACCGTTACTAACGGCTGTAACGGCCTGTAACGGTTTTCCTTCTTTATGGAATATTTCCGAAATTACTTGGCCGACCTTTGTGAAAATTGGCAGGTATGTTCATTATGGGTCACGGATGATGCCCGATGTTTTAGTTTACCCCGTTATAGCCGTTACTAACGACTGTAACGGTCTGTAACTTTATGGAATATCTCAGAAAGTGCTTGGCCGATCTTTCTGAAAATTTGTAAGTATGTTCATTATGAGTCACGAATAATGCCCGATGTTCTACTTTACCGTTATAGCCTTAACTAAGGGCTGTAACGGCCTGTAACGGTTTTTTTTCTTCTTTATGGAATATCTCCGGAAGTGCATGGCCGATCTTTGTGAAAATTAGCAGGTATGTTCATTATGGGTCACGGATGATGCCTGATGTTTTAGTTTACCCCGTTATAGCTGTTACTAACGGCTGTAACGGCCTGTAACGGTTTTTCTTCTTTATGGGAATCTCAGAAAGTACTTGGCCAAACTTTCTGAAAATTTGTAGGTATGTTCATTATGGGTCACGAATAATGTCCGATGTTTTAGTTTACCGTTATAGCCGTTACAAACGGCTGTAACGGCCTGTAAAGGTTTTTCTTCTGCATGGAATATCTCAGAATGTACATGGCCGATCTTTGTGAAAATTAGCAGGTATGTTCATTATGGGTCACGGATGATGCCCGATGTTTTAAT
>JADBJO010003398.1:82500-85000 GCA_016801955.1 Conus betulinus
AAAAAAAAGGAAAAAAAAAGGATGTTCCAAGCTTGTCCAAATACCCTGTACCTGCCGCATCTACACAGCAACAAAACTGGAGAAACGGACAAATACAAATTAACATTTGTGCAAGGCTGGGGCAGCCTTTTCGATCTTGAATCCAGTCTAACCCAAACACACGGACGAACAGTAACGAGCACAGGTAACCACGGTTTGATCGGTTTGATCGGTGTGAACGGAGTGAGCTACGGGCATGAGTTGGGAGACTGGAAACACACATTGGAGTTTCATCAGTCTTAATAGATGCGTTTCTGAGAAGGCTGCTCACACTTCTTGAGCAACAGCAACAGGTGTCTGGATCTCTCGGGCCTGAAGTGCAGCCTACCGTTACGGCCCTGTCCTGTACTTTCTGCCCAGAAGGGAACTTTATAGCGTCATGGTAATTGTCCTTATCCCCATCGATTATCATAAACAGTGGGGTGACTGCAGGCGGAAAGTGAATGAAAACACATTTCAAAAGGAATTTTAAGCAACTCCGCCTGTCAGTCTTCTCGCTCAACGTCCCCATCTGTCGCCGAATTCAAGAAGACACGTGACTGCCCGTTCTTCGTTTTCATTCTCCTGAATGCTGTTTGTCTTTCATGAAGAAGATCTAAGAGGTCGAAACGCGTCGCGTTTTGCCTTGTGATTTGTTTGCCCCTGTTCACCAGGCAGAGTTACTTAGAATTCCGTTCAGAATTCATCATGAAAAGAGGGTCCGACCCTGCGACCCTGCACGCCCCGCTCTCGTGGGTGACTTCGTTTCTGACTTGGTCTCCACCTGCATGTCCGTGCAGACTACGTGTCCAAGTGGTCGGTGTCGGCAAGCTCTTAGAAAATGTCCTTGGTTGGGTTTGTCGGCGCCGTCTACGTAGAAACACATTCGCTGACACTGGATCCGTTGCTAGGCATGTATCGTCACAGCAGGGGGCCTGGCAGGTGATGCGTGGCGTGTTTCGGATCAGAGCAGGCACAGCTACACACCATTAAACACCAGCCAGTGACTCGGCAACATTGCCGCGTCTCCTCCGATGGTGAGTTGCCTCATAGTTTGTTACTGACAGCGCGCAGTGTGAACTACATGTTCTGCATCAGAACAGGCACCACTGCACAGCAGCCAATGACTCGGCAACATTGCCGCGTCTCCTCCGATGGTGAGTTGCCTCATAGTTTTGATACTGACAGCGCAGTGTGAACTACATGTTCTGCATCAGAACAGGCACCACTGTACAGCGACCAATGACTCGGCAACAGCGCCGCCTCTCCTCTGGCGGGTGGCCCTTTAATTTCATACTGTCCGCTCAATGTGCACTGCAAGCCAGCGTTGTGCCTGCGACGGGATTAAGCCGGATGTGGTTGTGTTCGTGGAGCTGGATTTAACAGCGTGGGAGTAATGGCACTACAGAGGTGGGAGGTATGGGTGGGGATGGGGGTAAGTAGGGGTCAGGGACGTAGATGGAGAAGTAGATGGGGGAAGGCGGGGGGGGGGGGGGGGGGGGGGGCGCCACGGAGAAAAAGAGACAAGAAAGAACAATGATAGAACTAAATGTAACGGCTCTCAAGAAGAAAGTCTGTCCAAAGAGGCATGGACAAATGGACCATAGGAACGACACATCTGGAAGTCCGCCACAGCGCAACGGGCATTTGCTTTTACAGCCATTACAATGACCTCTCAGGCAGGGAAACACTTACCAGTGGCGAGTGAACAACAAGCCACATGTTGTTTATGACTCAAACGAATCGAGAGTACTGAAAAAAAAAAAGAAAACAATCTTGTTCAACACAACAGTAAAACCGGCTCTCGTTCCGTGCTTCAGAAAACCTTTGAACCATCAGCAGAGTGGAAGAGGTCCATTTGTGTGCGTGCTAAAAGCCTCCTAAATGCGGGCAGGCCCATGCTACTATTTAGACACGAGAATGGCCTGGGGCGCTAGCCTTTGTCTTTTCACTGAACCGCTCCTGCAGAAACCCAGGAATTCTGTTTGTGTTTTTCAAACAGGAACGCACGCTGCCTGCCTAAGCTAATCAAGCTTATATGCAAAAAAAAAAAAAAAAAAAAAAAAAAGGGGCATCGGGATACGAAAAGATAAACTGACTGGGTGACAAAAATTAAGATATTCTTAAAGACACTCGGATAGCTGTTGTTTGCTGAATCCAAATCCGTCGAAGGTATAGATTGCCACAGTCTTCTGTCCTCACATGTGTGTGTGTGTGTGTGTGGGGGGGGGGGGGGGGGGGGGGGGAGGCGGGGGGGGGGCAAGGCGGGGGGGTGAATGCGGGCTATGATAATAGAATGATTGTGCAGGTTGAAGGGCTGAATTCAAACTGACTTCAGATCCTAGGATGGTGAGAAGGCCACAGAGTTTCGGGGGGGGGGGGGGGGGGGGGGGGTCTGTCTCTCTGTCAGAAAACACCGGTGGCCTATAGGTGACCGTCATCAGCAACCTCTTCTGACGACTCCCTTTCGCGTGAGGACAAG
>JADBJO010003398.1:95000-110000 GCA_016801955.1 Conus betulinus
AACTTTGTACATTAAATATTCAGATGACTCAGCACTTGTGGATCTTTCCAACTCTGATTCTGTTTACTTCAAGGAGGTTCAAAGATTTGTTGACTGGTGCGATCATAACTATCTTGATCTGAATGTAACAAAAACGAAAGAAATGTTGATTGATTTTAGAAAGAATCCAAAAGCTGTACCACCACTTTTTATCAAAGGTGCTGAAGTAGAACGTGTTGAATCATACAAATATTTAGGAACTTTTATAGATAATAAGCTGAATTTTAAATCCCATGTTGAGTATGTCCACAAAAAAATGTCAAACCAGATTATATTGTCTTCGCAAGCTGCGATCATTTCATGTGAATACTGACATTCTTCGGACATTTTATTCATGCTTCTTGGAATCTGTTCTAACTTTCTCATTTATGTGTTGGTATGGTGGGTTGACTGTGAAGAGCAGAATGTGCTTGAGAAAGTGGTGAACGTGGGAGGAAAAATCGTTGGTGAGAGACAAAAAAGTCTGAGTGAGCTATACAGGTGCCGTGTTAGTTGTAAAGCGAAGAAGAAGATTACGTGTGACCAGACCCACGTCCTTGCAAATCAGTATGACCTTCTTCAGTCAGGACGAAGATATCGATCGGTTAAATGCAGAAGTGTCAGATTTAAACAAAGTTTTATTCCCCTGTCCATTGATTTCTTGAACCGAGAAGATGTTTAATTGAAATCCAAATTCCTCTATATGAATGATGTCATATGTGAGAAAATGGGTAATGTGGCTAAATCCTCAAGCATAGGCTCAAAGATTGTCCCTTACATTTGATACTGTTTGCGTAATGTTTTAGTTTTCAACAACTTTTTTTCCTCTCCAAACTTTCGTTTTGTTTAATTCTATTACCTTTCCCTGGCTGCTTTGGGGGTGCTGTTGCATTCTTTTTCGAACCCTTGGCAGTCAGAACACCACAGAATTATGGACTGTGTGTGTGTCTCTATCTGACGCCAAGAGCACAGACACAAACAGCCGTGTCTCCCTGATGAGTCCGATCCAGCGGACGAAAGGCCTCGGAGCAGGCGATACATATAGAGATCTGTTTTCGGGAGGGATTGCGATAGTTTCTTCATGCAGCTAGTGAAGGGGTTTTCATATTTATGATATACATTTTCCCATTTATTTCATCTTCAATTTTTTTTTCCCTCTCAATTTCTAATCTTTGCCAATCATTACTATAATGATGGAAGAATATATATATATATATATATATATATATATATATATATATATATATATATCTGACGCCAAGAGCTCAGACACAATCAGCCGTGTCTCCATGATGAGTCCGATCCAGCGGACAAAAGGCCTCGGTCAGCGTAAAACTTTTGAGTAGATTTTACAACCCATGTCTAGGATGATGGCCAGTGCACCTAGTCAAGCTAAGAACATGTACTCAGCTTTGTTTTTGTTTTTTGATTTGCCCCATCTTATTGTCTTTAGGCAGTGATATGTTTTGAGAAAAGACAGAGCTGACCTGTGCATAGGGGTAAGTAAGTTTATAATGTCGTGTACTTTTTACTTAAAAGTAAAGCTTATAAACTTTCAAGGAATTGCCACAGAGTTATTTAAAGTTTAGTAACTCAGGAAGTAGGGGATGGTCACAGTAGCATATGACAATGAGAGTAATACTGGTAGCAGGTTTAGTCATAGTATACTATTCAATAAGTGAGACTGGTTGTGTTATGTACAGCGACTACTAGTACGAAAGGAGATGGTAAATGTGGTGCTCTTAGTAGTGGTAACAGGGGCTGACAAAAGAAAAATGGTGATGTCCATCTGGCAACACTATGTTATGAGCCCCTGAGTCAAACGGCTCAACAGTTTGGGTAGGATTGGTGGTGCAGGTGCATACATGTGCATGTGTAAGCGTACAAATGTGTGCAGACGCGGGGGTGCGTGCGTGTGTGCGTGCGTGCGTTTGTGCGTGCGTGCGTGCGTGTGTGTGTGTGGTATTGTATATATATATATATATATATATATATATATATATATACTAATAAACTCCAAGGATAAGTACCGAGCACCATTCCAGCAACTTACGGAGCAGCTTGGTGTTGCAATGACTGCAAGAAATACCGGATTATAAACAAAGCTTGCTCTTAAGTCTTAGATTGTAGAAATTGGGGGGGGGGGGGGGGGGGGGGGGGGGGGGGGGAGATAAGCCTTCATATCTGCAGTGGTATAGTTAATTCTGCTAACTGACAGTATGTGCTTGAGGGGGTGAATGGGGAATAATAAATGCTTCTCAAATGAACCTTTAGCAAGCTTATAGTCTCTGAAGCGGGTGGACAATCTCCAATGGGGAGGAAGCTCACTAACATATAACTCCTGGTCAGATACCGGTATTTCGAAACCTGATTGTTTCTCCTCAGTGACAGCGGAAAGTGGTAATTTGACTCCTCTGCCTTTTCGGTTTTAAGAAGAATGCTATACCAGAAAAAGGCTGGTGTGCATACCGTAGTATGTTTGTTGAGTTTTTTAAAAAAAAACAACCAAAGGTGCCACCTAAGAAGCAAAAGAAAATCATCTTAGGTGGCACCTTTGGTTGCACATACTGTCAGTTAGGCAGAATTATCTACCACTGCAGACATGAAGGCTTATCCCCCACCCCCCCCCCACCACCCCCACCCCCAAATTTCTACAATCTAAGACATAAGAGCAAGCTTTGTTTATAATTCGACATTTCGTGCATTCATTGCAACACCAAGCTGCTCTGTAAGTTGCTGGAATGGTGCTCGGTACTTATCCTTGGAATTTATTAGTTTATTGTAATTTAGTCCCTTGCCGATTCATTCCAAGAACTGGCCCTCAGCACTTGTGTCTTAAGAGGTTATCTTTTTATATTTTCTACTTTTCACAAGAAAATGTAGTTTGTTTTGCTCTTTCATGATTTTCTTTTGCTTCTTAGGTGGCATCTTTGGGTTGTTTTTTTTAAACTCAACAAACATACTACGTTATTGAACACCAGCCTTTTTCTGGTATAGCATTCTTCTTAAAACCGAAAAGGCAGAGGAGTCTAATCGCCACTTTCTGCGGTCACTGAGAAGAAACAATCAGGTTACGAAATACCGGTATCTGACCCCGAGTTATATGTTAGTGAGCTTCCTCTCCATTGGAGATATCTGACCAGGAGTTATATATTAGTGAGCTTCCTCTCCATTGGAGATTGTAAACTGCTTTGGAGACTATAAGCTTGCTGAAGGTTCATTTTGAGAAGCATTTATTATTCCCCATTCACCCACTCAAGCACATACTGTCAGTTAGGCAGAATTATCTGCCACAGAGCACATGTCCAGAGTCCACATGACTGCACAGAGCAAACAAGGACACATCCCCCAAGTCCTTTTTGAGCATATAGTTTTTGGGGATGTTTCCTTGTTTGTTCTGTGTACTCTCTACTGTCATATCTGCTAGGTGATTTGGTATTGAAAGTAGCATTCCTTTGGAGTTATGGGCTTGCAGTTGTTTTCTTGAGAGAGCAAGAGTTGCCCTACTTGTCTGTTATGGACAGCTGCAATGCCTTTCACCTCTTAGTTTAGACAGATGGAGATTGCTGCATCCTCAGTATCTGATTTTTTTTTAACATATACATATATATATATATATATTTTTTTTTTTCTCTCTCTCCAGGTTAGTGATTTTTATGCAACAATGACGGACATATCTTATGTGTTTACTTTCTTTTCCTCAGTCTCAAAACGTTCGGCTTTTACATTGTAATGGCGCCTAGAGCCTCACGAGGGACAGGCGTCACTTTTTTTCTTTAAAGAATGAAATTATTGTCTATTATTATCATTTCTAGGAGTCAAAGGGTTTAAAAAGACTACAGCTGAGAGGTCCTATAAAATTAGATCTGGTGAGTGCATGTTTATTTGAACTTGCATGCTGGCCAACTACCGTATCAGACCAAACACAACACGGTCTCCTCGGTCTGCCAACAATGTCAAAAGACACTTTATGAAAGGAATTCTGGAGGAATTCGTGATGCTTTTTGTGTGACCTCTGTTTCATAGACGAAATTTTCCCAATAGTGTTTCAAACTGGTGTATTTCTTTTTCTTTTAGTATCTTTTTTTAAAGAAAAGTCATAGGTGATGTCATTGTCTGTGTCCCGGTGTGTTCGTGATGATTGATCTTAAAACGTCATATCTTCTGAGAGGTATGTTTTGTGTTGGTGTCTACTTTCTTCTTTTGGGCCGTTCCTGTTGATTGAGAAAGATGCTTTGCTATTTATAATTTTATGCATTTAAAAACAGGCCTTTCTGTAGTGAAGATGTTTGCTCTCATTTAGGGTGCGTGATCAGCCGTTATAGTTAATTACGTCAGTCAGTTAGATTTGCTGAATTCTAGTGGATGTATTCGTTATGGTGAATCCTACAATGTAAAGCCGTAATCTAGCTGTTTGCAGGGGGTGGATACTTTCTGGCATATGCCAGAAGAAAAGGTCACACACACACACACACACACGCACACACACACACACACACACACACACGCACACACACACACACACACACACACACATATATATATATATATATAAAACAAGTTTTTCACCTGAGTCTCGTCGGTTTCATGCTATTGCAATCTTCTGGCGTGTGATGATGAAGTTGAATGACGTCATGAAAAAATATTGTAATGATACTGAGCTTTCGAAGTATATTTGGCAACTAAAAAGAAAGACCATAGACTACTCCATCACATGGGAGATCCTGAGAAAGTCCAACACTGATAGAAGAGAGAGTGGACAATGCAATCTATGCATAGAAGAAAAGCTTCAAATAGCCTTGCATAAGAAAGATGCATTGAACAAAAAAAAAACAGAATTAATATCAAAATGCAGGCACGAAAAAGAAAAAAAGAAAACTAGCAGAAAGGAAAACTACCTGACGTCAAAGACTTTATAAACTCAGTCCTGTATGACGTCATTCAACTTCATCATCACTCGCCAGAAGATTGCAATAGCATGAAACCGACGGTAGCGAGACTCAGGTGAAAAACTTGTTTTAATATTCATAGCCCTACCCCAAGTGGTATTGAGCACTCTTACAGATCGGATACTCTTCACTGTGATTTACACACACACACACACACACACACACACACATATATATATATATATATATATATATATATATATATATATATACACAATTGAAAAGGTAAGAGCGGTTGCCGGTATCGTATGCCAGTTGTCAGTATAATGTGGATTTGTGTGTGTGTGTGTGAGAGAGAGAGAGAGAGAGAGAGAGAGAGAGAGAGCGTATGTGCCTGCGTACGTGTGTATGCGTTTTCGTGTGTGTGTGTGCGTTGCGCATGCGCGCGCTAGCGTGCGTGCGAGTCTCCACATACATGTATGAGCGCTAACAGCTTTCCTGGACTGCTCCGCGCGTGTTGCCTGAGATTGACGTCCTTTTTACTGCTGGTTTTTTTTTTTTTTTTTTTTTGTAATTATTCCAAATAGAACCAACATCATCCTCAAAACCCGTAGGTTTTCTTCGTCTTCATCTCCACGCTCTAATGGACCGTCCCACGCGGACCTAATGCACGTGAATAACAAAGTAGCAAAGCCGCTTGGGAAGATGAAGACCTGTTCTCCTTTCGGTCAAACCCAAAACATGAAAAAGACCGCCACAAAAGCGACATAATCAAGTAATGGACAGGCCAGCCTGTTCTTTTTTGTTTTTTCATTGTGCGGAGTTGCCGGCCTAGGAAATTGCCGTGTGCGTATTGTCTGAGCGCCATCTTTATATAAACCGCCGGCGTTGAGGATTATCAGATGCGGTCTCTCTGCATGCAGTCTTGGTCTGGTTGTCGCTGCCGCTGGTAGGGTGGGTTCAAATTTCGTGCTTTTGTTGTCGTTTCTGTTGTTTGGGGGTTGGGAAAAGACACGATACGGTATATATCATTTCAGATCGATGTTTCTTTCTGTGATTCAATTTTATTTCCGTCAAGTGTTTCAAATGCATATAATGATGGAAATTTGGTGTTCAGACTTCTCAATTTAAGCGCCTTTATCTGTGTGTGTAAGTCTGTATGTTTGTTTTTGTTTGTTTGTTTGTAGGAGGTGGTGGTGGGTATTGGTGGTTCTGCTTTCATTCCTGTGTTTGTTAATTCGTGTCTGATGGAACAGCACTGGTTTGGATTGTAAAGAACCTATTTGTTGAAGGTTTTTTGTTGTTGCTGTTGTTGTTGTCTTTTTTGTTCCTGCTAAAGTACAGTGCTACTTGATATTGCCCATTGACGCTATTCCGTTAGTCAGAGATGGTTCACAAAGACCAGTTCAGTGAATAAGAAATAGTCCACGAACGCCGATGCTGTAGATCAGAATAGTCATGACTACTAACACTGCGTATCTGAGAGTTCCATGAGTATAACCCAGATGATTGGAGATAGTCCATGAGATTCAATCCAGTGGAACAGAGATAATCCTTCAGCAGTGGATCAATGATAGTCCACGACACTGGTCCTACTAACCATGCGGTTCTCGGATCATTCACAAACACTCCTTCTGTGGTGAACAGGTATTGGATCTGACCGTAAGCCACACGGATCTGACAGAAAGCCACATGGATTTGACCATAAACCACACGGATCTGACCGTAAGCCAAACAGGTCCAACCGTAAGCTACACAGATCTAACCGTAGCCACATGGATCTGACCTTATGCCACACGGATCTGACGGTAAGCCACATGGATCTGACCGTAAGGCACACGGATCTGACCGTAGGCCACACGGATCTGACCGTAAACCAAACAGGTCCGACCGCAAGCCACACAAATCTACCCGTAAGCCCGTGGATCTAACTGTAAGCCACACGGATCTGACCGTAAGCCATACGGATCTGACTGTCAGCCACACAAATCTACCCATAAGCCAGGTAGATCTAACCTTAAGCCACACAAATCTACCCGTAAGCCACATGGATCTAACCATAAGCCACACCGATCTGACCGTAAGCCACACGGATCTGACCATAAGCCACACGGATCTGACCATAAGCCACACGGACTTGACCGTAAGATATGGATCTGACCGTCAGACACAAAGGTCATGTTGAGCTGTCCAGCCATAGCCACCGTCACAAGGGAATGAAATGGGTGATGTCTCAAAGCCATCGAATAAGAACAACACCTGCCTGCTACAGACTTTTCAAACGAACCATCATCGCCTTGCTTGGCAGTCGTCTTTCTGTGACACAATGTAGGACGTGTTTTCCTCAACAGACATAAAAATCGTTTAAATCTTTGTCTCATCGGTGTCTTCTTCACCGCTATAGGCCATTCTGCAGTTATGGCAAAAGACGGTTGGTCGGTCTGACGTCTTCCATGCCTCATTTGTCCACAACCAGATACAGCAAGCAAAAGATGTTACCAGTCCACTTCTTCCTGTTCTCTACACATGGCTTCAGCCAGTCACTTCTTTCTGTTCTCTATACATCGCTTCAGCCAGATACAGCAAGCAAAAGACGTTACCAGTCCACTTCTTTCTGTTCTCTACACATGGCTTCAGCCAGATCACTTCTTTCTGTTTCTCTATACATCGCTTCAGCCAGATACAGCAAGCAAAAGAGGTTACCAGTCCACTTCTTTCTGTTCTCTATACATCGCTTCAGCCAGATACAGCAAGCAAAAGAGGTTACCAGTCCACTTCTTACTGTTCTCTCTACGCATGGCTTCAGCCAGATCACTTCTTTCTGTTCTCTATACATGGCTTCAGCAGCCAGATACAGCAGGGAAAAGAGATTACCAGTCCACAATCCTGTTCTCTATAAACGGCTTCGGCCAGAAACAGCAAGGAAAGAGAATACCAGTTCTTGCTGTTCTCTGTAAAGGGCTTCGGCCAGATACAGCAAGGAAAAAAGATTGCTAGTCCTTGTGTTCTCTATACATGGTTTAGGCCAGATACAGCAAGGAAAAGAGGTTACCAGTCCACGTCCTGTTCTCTATACATGGTTTCGGCCAGATGCATCAAAAGAGATCACCAGTCCTTGCTGTTCTCTATATATGGCTTCGGTCAGATATTGCAAAGAAAAAAAGATTATTAGTCCTTGCTGTTCTCTATACATGGCCTCGGCCACATATAGCAAGGGAAAGAGATTATCAATCCTTGCTGCTCTCTATAAACGGCTTCGGCCAGACACATCAAGGAAAAGAGATTCCTGGTCCTTGCTGTTCTCTATACATGGCTTCAGTCAGACACAGCAAGGAAAAGAGAGTACCAGTCCACAATCCCGTTCTCTATACATGGCTTCGGCCAGATACAACAAGGAAAAGAGATACCAGTCCTTGCTGTTCTCTATAAATGGCTCCGGCCAGATACAGCAAGGAAAAGTAGTTACCAGTCCCTAATCCTGTTCTCTATACATGGCTTCGGCAGATACAGCAAGGAAAAGAGGTTACCAGTCCACGTCCTGTTCTCTATACATGGTTTTCGGCCAGATGCATCAAAAGGGATTACCAGTCCTTGCTGTTCTCTATAAATGGCTTCGGCCTGATACAGCAAGGTAAAGTAGTCACCAGTCCCTAATCCTGTTCTCTATACATGGCTTCGGCAGATACAGCAAGGAAAGGAGATATCCAGTCCAATTCTCTCTGTTCTCTGCACATGGCTTCGGCCGGATAGAGCAAAAGAGGTGACCAGTCCAATCCTTTTTGTTATCTGTACATGGCTTCGGCCGGAAAAGGAAAACGAGGTTACCAATCTCAGGCCACTTCTTTCTTTTCTGTATGCATGGCCTTGGCCAGATACAGCAAGAGAGATTGCCGGGCCACTTCTTCCTATTCTCTATTCATGGCTTTGGCCAGATATACAGCAAGGAAAAGAGATTCCCAGTCCTCTTCTTCCTGTTCTCTATATATGTCTTCTAGCTGAACATTGGTCGCTTTTACGTCTCGGTACATCCCTTGTATATGAGCTCTAAAAGTTGTCATATAGCTTTAGGGTTATGTTACTAGCCATGGTCTTTCGATCAGCTATATTCGTTCATACTTGACTCTCCACGAAATCATTTGAGAGCATGCAAACTTTCTGATTAGTTGCTGGCTTGCTCTTTGAGTTAAGAAACATATTTTGCTGCAATGCTTTGGTACAATTTGTCTTATCTTTTACTGGAGTAAATTACACAGTTGTGTTGTCTTATTTTCCACATACTGTCACTGACCTAACCTCATATTACTGATTCTAAATTTCCCCACCCCACCCCCTCTCTCTCTACCTCCCCTAACCTCTAACCCCTATACAATCACACCCAGTTTTGTTCCCTGTACCAGTAGTCAACAGGTCTTTGGTCACTCAATGGCTACGCCCCAGAGCAGTTTCTGCACTGTGGCTGAGACACCTCAGCTGTATTCAGTAGTAGTTCTCAACAGTGCCTGATTACACCGGACATCACATGCTAAAGCTCCTTGTGAAGAAGGCCAGAATGACAAATCTTCTGAAGAGGACAGACACCTGCTTCCAGCCATTGTCTTCAGACATAACTGTTTGCAAGACCTTGACTTTGAGTCACCTTGGCGACGAGGATGTGGAGACGACATCAGAACAGGTCACCGTTGGAACAAAGGTTGAAGCGTCGAGCAAAGAATTTGAGGCAATTTCTGTGAAGACACAGTGAGTATACGCCCAATGACATGACTGATGGAGTTCTATTTTGGTCTGAGAGAGGAGAGACGGTTGCTGTTTAATTTAATATTTTTTTTCCATCTCGGTTACTTCTCTTCTGGAATACTTATATTTACTAAATGAGGATGGGAACAGGGGGATGAAGGGCAGAACATTTTTTTTTTCCAATTCCATCCTCAAGGGATGGGCTGTGCATAGAAGTTGTACCTCTAGTGTCTGACATGCTCCGAACTTGGAACTGCCATGACGAGGTGACGTGACGGACAGTCCTGGGCATCTTAGGCATTCTCCGTTGTTCAGGAGAGAGAGTCTGAGATGGTGAGAGCTGTCAGCTGTCAATGACGCACAAGTGCCCTTCTTGGTCGTTCCGTCCCCTGCCTCCTTGCTTCATTTGTGTTTGACTGGTAGCTGAAAGGGTGAGAGTGGTATGGGACGGGATGCTGCGACTGGTTGCGCTGGTGCCCTCAAGACACGGTCTCTGCGTCCGAGGAAGGATAGATCGTGCAGGTGAAAGCCTCAATCCGCTCCAGCGCTGATGCTGAGCCCCCCCCCCCCCCCCCCCCCCCCCCCCCCCAAACGCTCCCTGATGGGCTGGAGCGAGTTGTGACTTTGAAACGCATAATGTACACGCCCTCGGACACATGGAGCGTTTCTGAAGGCAACAGCGCTACCTGTTACCCCTTTCCTTCCTAACAGCTTTATCCTCAATGGGTTAATTCCTGTGTTGTTCGTCTGGACAAGTCTAGCCTGGTTCGCCGCCGCTGACTTTCACTCCAATCTCCGCCACCCGTGTGCACGTCTGTCTGGGGATTGATGCCTGACAGCTAACAGCTGACCGTAATCTAACAGCAGTGCACACTCCCTTGTGAATGTAGTCTTCTACTGATTTATTTCTGAGGATAACCAATAACCACACCGATCGACGTGACAAATGACTGAAATTTGCATTCATTGTTGTATGGTGATAATGAAGATGATTCATGATTCATGATCACGATGATGTATGGAGGGGAAAAGAGAGTGCGAGAGGAGAAAAGAGGGGAAGAGGCTTGTAGGAAGGAGGGAGGAGGAGGAGTGCATTACTCGCTGTCTGGTTTCAGTCACAATGGCATCCTCACCCAACTGGTCCTCTCTTGCCAACCCTCCTGGACAAACCTTCACTCCTTGCACCTGTGACAACAGCACTGACATCACCCGTAACAGCACGACGTCATGCTGCCCCAGTGACGTCACACCAACCACCGACATCATCATCACCACCACCGTCTTCTACCCTTGGGCCAACCCCTACAACCTCATCAGCCTGCAGACTCTGAAGACCATCGAAAAGGTGGTCACATGCGGGCTAAACCCGATCCTATTGGCTATAGGGTTGCCATGCAACATTCTCTGCTGCGTGGTGTTCCGGAAGCAGGGCTGAAGGACCGGATGAACGTGAGTCTCTTCAGCCTGGCTGTGGTGGACTTCTTCTGCGTCCTCTTCTGGTTCCTGCTGGGCTCCTTTTGCCTGGCGTCCCACCTGTACCCTGACCTGCCCGTCCACATTGACTGGTGGAAGTGGACCGTGCGTAAGTACATTAGAGGTGAGTGGCAGTGGGATTGGGACGGTTGAGTTACGGTTTGTGTGTGTGTGTGTGTGTGTGTGTGTGTGTGTGTGTGTGTGTGTGTGTGTGTGTGTGTGTGTGTGTGTGTGTGTGTGTGTGTATTTGTTAAAAATAGGGTGATAAAAGGAAGTTTTTAAAACTTCCTTTTATCACCCTATTTTTAACAGATGTTGCTCCCCAAGGGGTTGAGAGCACTTTAAGATTTTTATTAGGCGTTTTAGCAGTATTTTATATATATATATATATATATATATATATATATATATATATATATATATATATATATATATACATACATACATACATGCATACATATACAAATATTATAAGCAAAATGTGAAATAGTGATGCTGTTTTGATGGGAAGGGGAGCGAAGAAGCAGGCTTTAAACCCTTTCTAATCCCACAGAGGAGCTACCACTTTTGACTTGACTTGTGAACGAACAGAACCTTTTCTTCAGTCTTAGAGTCCATCCAGCAGAGCCTATCACTTGAAGCATGCCTGGTTGTGTTATGATTTCTGACATAGAACACGATCTATCATTTTCCAAGGGAAGAGAATTACAGCCTATCCGCTTCCCAAGGCAGCCCATTTAAGAGCGGGGGGATGGAGAGAGGGTGAAAAATGAAGTAACTGGCAAATGAATGAAGAATCAATCCACATGAAAGGACATTTTGGACCCTTTTCTTTAGGATCCAAAAAAAAAAGGTTGCAATGGAAATCACAGTTCTTACGGTCTAAGTGGTTGGCCGTACTGTTAAAAAGTGTAAGCATTTTTTAGTTCTTAATTTTCTGAGTGGTCGGCCCTACTGTTAAAGAGTGTAAGCATTTTTAATGCTAAAAATCATGTAATTTTTTTTTCTATACTGGAGTCCCCTAAGAGATTCAACTTCCGGTGGGCTGACCGAATAATGATATGGAAAACATGGGTAGCGATTAAAAGCAAAGGGTGGCAAAAAGTTCTTCTGTCAGTAAAAAAAAGTGGATCAGTAAAAATCTATGAAAACGAAAATAAACTGTAAAAAAGTGTGTTGGGTAGAGTAAGGTGGAAGTCAAGAAACGGGCTTTAAACTATCGATCTCAAACAATTCTCTTACAACACGTGTTCACGGTGTTCACAACGTCTGTTCACAGTCGACTTTCGCCTCCTGAGGCAGAGTCATCAGCAGAACCTCCTGGTGTTGTGTCAGTCCACAAACGGTATCTGACATACAGCATCGCGTTTGTAATTCTGTGGTACTCTTATGTCTAGCGTAAAGATGCTTAACTCTCACCAAACTCACCATTACTGGCAATCAACAGAAGGCGTTATTCCTTATCATTGATGGTATTATTATAACTTGGGACCCCACAAATTCTTGAGATCTTCAGACCTGTGCGTTCTTTGATATGATATTTCAGTCGTCCTGGACGATGAGGATGTCTCTCGTTCAACTTTTGGACCTGGGAGTAGAGTTCTTCAATCTGGCCACCATCGTAGTCTGATGTGGGTTCGCACTGCCGTGATGGCAAATCGTTTTGCTTGAACCTGGATGGCTATAATCCTGCTGGAGACAGGGTAACGTCAGAGGGTTCCTGATGTTCTTATTAACTAGAAACTGTCTTCCTCTTCTTTGTTAGAGTACAGGACAGGAACGTCTTATGTCTGTACTTCTCTGTCATTTTTCTATCTGAATTCGCAGATGCTAAGAACATCCAGGAACTTCTGTCCATTCCATGGGGTCAGTTCTGTGAGTTTCCCTACCTGTCTGAGTGTTTCAGCTTTCCAGGATACTTCTTCTTCTGCTGTCGGTTGCGTCAGATCTTCAATCCTGTCGCCTGGATGAAAACCACAGTCTTCTCGAGGTCTTGACGGCTGCCCCAAAGCTGCATCCGCAGTTCTGTACCCTCGAGCCAGGTTTGACGCCGTAGAACAACATGAGCTGGACAGTGATGGGGGATGTGCTCTGGGGTCTGAGGGTCCAGTGCCACACGGACAGTCGTCCAGGCTACATATGTGATGGCGTAGCTTCCATGTGGCCTCACGTCGTAGCGACTTTTGACGTCCTCTCTGCTGGAAGAGGAAGGAAAGCGCAGTCATTGTTAACACTGGCTGCGACCGATCTGGCATGATCTATGTACTTTCCTCTTTTGTGTGTGGTGTGTCATGGGCACGTCGACCCACGCGGGACCAAATCCTATTCAGACTAGCTTTTCTTGTTGGCTTTACTTCCCACACATGCAGCTGGTGGTCTCTGGATTACATGGTTACTAATAATAGAGGAGAACTTCTGACTTGACTGCGACCTGGAACTCTTAGGTCAGTATTGCAGCCTGATAGACTATATTCTTGTGGAAACCAGAAAAGGTGTGGCATCAGCAGGGCTAAAACAAGGTCGTTCCAGCTATGATAGTGATAGTGACCACGAACATGTCATAATGACCTTTGAAATACTTTCGAGGAAACAGATAGAGAGTTAAAAAAAAAAAAAAAAAAGCACACTCTAAATTTCAATCTCCGACAAAGTGAATGTTCCTGACGTCATTGAACACTTCAAAAAGAGCCACAGGACAAATGTTCGTCTCACTTCTGCTGCTGGAAGAAGATCTCGAAGCCCTTACGTACAATTTTAACCCAGAGATAACCGAAACAGATTTCCAAGTCCTAGGAATATCCGATGGAGATCGAAGCCATGGATCTCAAGCAGTATCCTGGAGATGTGTGCCACCAAAAGGACCTTAAACCGCCCAAGAATCTTTAAGGGGGAAATGCAGCGCTGCAAAACAGAGAATCGGTGAAGAAAAGGGAGGGGAAAAAAATCCAGGTGGAACCTATGTGTATAAAGAACATTGGGAACAACCTACACACCTGCGACACAAAGAAAGCGACTAAAGAGTGCCATTAGGGACAAGGACGGTAATTCTCTCACACAGGGGGAAGAATCTTGTTGACTATTGTTCCGAGCTCTACAACAAACAAAGCAAAGAACAGGATAATGTGCTAACAAGAGAGAGAGAGAGAGAGAGAGAGAGAGAGAGAGAGAGAGAGAGAGAGAGCTGCTTATAGCCCAGCCGACTGCAATGGACCATATCAGTGCTGTCACCACGTTGAATAGAGGATTCATCAAATCAGGCTAACATTCGATGTTCCTCAAAGAAGGCGTAGCTGCAGAAAATCTTGGAAGAGTAGGATAACTGCAAGTATCGATAACATCCCTAACGGAATTCTTTACTGCTTGGTACAGAGACAGTAACTGACATCGTTACTGCCATCTGCAGCAAGATCTGGCACACTGGGAAGTACTCCACGCCATGTACTCATTTGCTAATCGCCACCCCTCCCAAAAGAAGTCTCCACCGCTGCCAGAGCTCACCAGTCTTATTAGTCATGCCAGCAAAGAGATGCTCCTAATTATTCTCAGTACATTATAGCCGCAATGGGGGGCCGGAATAGCTCAGTAATAGAGCGCCGGACTCGTAATCTTGATGATCCTTGGGTTGCGCATTCGAATCTTTGCCGGGCCGTTTTGGTGCGGGGGAATTTTCCTTCGGAGTTAACATTGGTTCTGACTCCATTACTGATACAGTCCCCTACAGAGACTATAAAACCGAGGATCCGTGTGTGAACGTGCGTATAACATCTCGCACACTTGTAGAAATCCCATCACCAACTTTCGGAAGAGAAGGCCAGTTTGGCCGTTGGTATGGATGATACGTTACACATACATAGCATGCACCTTCCTCGAAAGTGGAGTATGACTG
>JADBJO010003398.1:125000-132500 GCA_016801955.1 Conus betulinus
GGCAAAACCCGAATAATGTGGTTGGATAACATAATAATTTGTTCAGTGGTTTCAGATTCCATTCTATACTGAATAATGTCGATAAGCTTCTAAGGCAATATCGTTTTTTTTTTTTCTTTTCATTTTGTCCCAGTGGCTTTAGAGCCGAGTGCTACATAGGATCAATTTACGGTTATATGTTGATCTGTTATTTTTTATTACTTATCATCGTCGGCCGCAAGCTATATTATATTACAATTATATCATACACATGTAACAAGGTTGTCAGACTGAAATGAAAATGCATTGTCTTCAAACTCTTCGTGACCTTTTATTGTTGCTTTTTTCTCATCCACGTAATTTCTCTTTCATTTGTTTTAGTCTGACCAGCGCATTTGGGCTCATGCGTAGGTCAGACATCGGCTAAGTCGTAGCCACGAGACCCTCTTCTTAAATTCTCCATCTTAGTTATTAGTTCATTTATCCATCAGCTTAAAATCATGCACAGCGTGGTCTCAAAACTTAGCGGATGTGGTGTAGTCCGCGTGTAGTGACACCTCCTTGGTGAAACTGAAACATGTTTTGGAATCTGAAGTATAGGCTTAACTATGTTACTTCATTTTGATGTTTCATGGCTTACTTTTCTTCCTCTTCCATTTTCAATGTTTCACTAGCATTGTTGGGATCAGTTGGGCTGTCCTGTTTCTCTCCTGTGGTGTTGGAAAAGTATCGATGGCGTTCTGTGCCAGAAATCATGAATGGAGAAACACAACAGCTCAAGACTGTGACCGCTGATGAGTTTTCGCCCAAGAGATGAAAGGTCGACGATGTATCTGTTCAGCATACAGAACTTCAGAGCTTAATCTAGAGCGCGGGATTGGTACAATCCTCCGAAAATCTGTTCCATCCCGCAATTATGGAGTCTTCACGTGGGCAGACTCCCGCACATTTACAGGACTGCCCGCTCTGTTCACTGATCGTTGCGGGCGCTCGTTTGTCGTCTGCTTGAAATACTGAAACTAGGACTGAGCAGGAGCGAACGATTTCTTGATATTTCATTGGCTGTTAATGTAAATCAACCAATCGGCGGCGTTCATCTCCTCCAGCTCGATCACCGACGAGAAGTTGCGAGAGTTTAAGGCGCCATATTGGATATTTTCCAAAATGAGGCGTGCACCCACCCTATTCGACTTCGACTTTCGTGGAGGAAAGTGAAAAAAAGAAAAAAAAAAAAAAAAGATTCTGTGCCATGCGAGGGTGGGGGAGATCATGAAGAAACCGTGACTACATCCAAAAGCTCGAGAGAAGCAGCCTGGAGAAGAGTGCCAGTGCAAGGGAACACCGGTTTCAAGACGATTGGCTGAAGAAGTGGCTCTGGAGGGGGTGGGGGGGGAGGAGCCCCCCTCCCCCACCCTTTTTTTTATATGGGGCGGGGGACTGCCCCCCCCCCCCCCCCCCTTTTTTTTTTTTTTTCAAAAATCCTAGATTAAGCTCTGCGGAACTGAATGATTTCTATTGCTGTGAGTAAAATATTTCATACCGACAAATAGAAAAGTAGTCTTTTCATCTTCTCTCTCTCCCGTTCTCCTCTTCCAAATATTCTGTTCCTGTGAAGTGATTTTATGTAGTAAAGTTTTCACTGAACCATGTACTGATGGAGACATTATTTTGATTGGCCTTAATTTGTGGGATTATTACGATGCCGTTCCTGAAACTTAACACTTTGTAATAATGTTTTTTTTTGAATGAATGCAACGAAGAATCGAACTGCACTTGCTATTGTAACTGACCAGTGCTAGAGTTGTTTCACATCCACATGTTACACCAGGTAAGGAAATTCTAAAGGTTGGAAAATGGCTCATGGATACATCAGTGTAGTGTGAGTCGAAATGTAAGAGAACAAGATCAAAGTGTAAAACCTATCATTAAAAAAAAAGTACTACCAAGATGGCAAATGTTCTACAACACTGAAAGGACTTGTTGGAAGGTCACACACTATAGGTATTAGCTAACTGACGCCCTGTTTCAGTATGAACGTGGTAAATATAGGTTTAAATCCTCGTACCTTTCAAACGAATGTAAAGGTTTTCTTCCGAAACTAAATAGCAGGGATCAAACTGGCTTTATGACAAATACATGTGTGGGACATGATGCTAGACGGACGCCTGATCACTACAGTTACTGAAAGATAGCCAAGATTACCTTTTCCTATGCTGACTTTGAAATATATATATATATATATATATATATATATATATATATATATATAAATACCACTAAAATGCCTAACAAAAATGCTAAAATGCTCGAACCCTTGGGGAGCAACATCTGTTAAAAACTTTTACCATTCTGTTTTTTAACAGAATATATATATATATATATATATATATATATATATATCAAGAATACTACGAAAACGCCTAATAAAATTTTAAAGTGCTCAACCCCTTGGGGAGCAACATCTGTTAAAATAGTATGGTGAAAAGGAAGTTTTAAAATCAACAGATCTGTTTCGAGCGCTGGCTCTCCTCTCCAACAGATCTGTTTCGAGCGCTGGCTCTCCTCTCCTGAGGAGAGCCAGCGCTCGAAACAGATCTGTTGATTTTAAAACTCCTTTTACCATACTATTTTAACATATATATATATATATATATATATATATATATATATAGAGAGAGAGAGAGAAGAGAGAGAGAGAGAGAGAGAGAGAGAGGAGGACGAGAGACACACACACACACACACACACACACAACAAGCTGGATTTAGTTTCCAAATATTTCGAGTCCTTGCGACCTCTTTCCTCAGTGGGATCTTTAATGACGAAATTTATCCTCCCATGCAGATTAATACGTCATAGAAAAAACTACGCCATAGGTTAAGAGACAAAAAAAAAAAAAAAAAAAAAAAATCACAGGCCGTGTTCGACAAGGAAAACATTTCAACTGAGCAAAAAAAAAAAACTAGAGAAAACAACAGAACTTGGATCCAATTGATCATTCTCCCACCCCCCCCCCCACCCCCCTCGCACACGCCCCCCCCCCCCCCCCCACACACACACACGCCATCCCACCCCCCACCCCCACTCCCCACCCCCGACATCCCCCAAACCTCCACCCCTATCCTCCCCCCCCCTTTTTTTTTTACCACCCCCACCCCCACCCCCCTACACCCCTATACACACCCCCACACCCCCACCCCCCCTCAAACTAAACAGGCAGACTGTTCATCGCTGTCTCAGTAGCTGACGTCCTCGATGGTGTTGAGTCCATGTGGGGTGAGGGTTTTTAACTTCCTGATCCAGAATGTCTCTCTTGTCAGTCTCAACCTGAAGGGTGTGGCCATAGACCTTTTCCAACATACACGACCTTCATGTGTTTGAGTGTGTGGTTGGGTTGGTTGAAATGTTTTGTGACCTTAGTATATATATGCCAATGACACATAGTTGTCTTAAAAGAAAAACAAAAACAAAACAAAAAAAAACACATTTCGCATGAACGTGCGACATATCAAAGAGCAGTTCTCACAATTCGTCCTGACACCTTAAACAAGAGCTTTGTTTTCAGTCCACAGCCATTTTGCGTCCAGTTTGAGGAGAAAAGTCATCGTGTTGTTCGTTCGTTTTCATTGTCTCTGTTGACGTTGCTTTGCCTGAAGAAGACCCAAGAGGTCGAAACGCGTTCTGTTTGTCTTGAAATTTGCTTTTTTCGCATATTGTTGTTTTTTTTTTTTTTTTTTTTTTTTTTTTTTTTTTCAAGTTTGTTTGAATTTCCGCCCGCGGTCACCTCCCTTTGAGGGTATCCTTTACATTGGTAAGGCGTCTGGACTGCTTTTCAGTACTGGTGAGACTAAGGCAATATAAAACAAAAGCAATAGTCCTCCAAAGGGAAGAAAACAGTACGCGAAGTCACCATTCCGCTCTTCAAATTCTCGGCCACATGGCCTTTTTCAAGTGAAAAAAACAAAAAAAAAAAAAAAAAAAAAACTACGTAAAGTTCAATTTTGGCAACTGGACAGAGCTCTGCCCAGTTGCCAAAGATGGACATTACGTAGTTGTACGTAGTTGTTTTTTTTTTTCTGTGCAGTTGCCAAAGTTGGACATTACGTAGTTGTGTTGCTTTTTTTTTTTTTTCTCTTGAGAAAAGCCACGTGGCCGAAAATTTGAAGTCAATATGGTTTTTAGACGAACGAAAAAATCATATAAAACATATTGTCTTCATCTGGATCTGGTAGGAATTCCCATACATTTGAAATTACTGGGATGTGATAAGCTAAAGATTGAGATTAATGCGAAACTGTTGGCTATCGTGCCCAGTTTTTCAGAAAGAACAGTGCGATTAACATCCCGATTTATTCAATCCCATGTATTTATCGGGATACGGTAGGGTAGGAATTCCGTAAATTTGAAACTGCTCGACTATGACCTGCACAAGACTGAGATTGAAATGTGAAACTTTTCTTGTGACAGGATGGGGCAGACAGGCTGGTTAACCACGCGCGCACAACTGTACTGTATGTCTTCTTGGTCTTGTTTCACATGGGGACTCTTGGCAATAGTTTAGGTTAGTACACAAAGCCCTTACCACTGTGACGTTTACGGGAAAGTCTTAACTGATCTCCTACAAATCCACTCATAACACCCATTGCATTTAGTAAAGTCACAGGCGAAGAAGTTAGAATTTGGTAAGGAAACCAGAGAAAGGACATAACGAAGAAGAAACAAAAAAAACGAAAGGAAAAAAGAATCCCCCCAACCCTTCCCTTGCCCTTCAATAAATACATAGATGAGAGAAGAGAGAGGCGGAGAGAGAGAGAGAGAGAGAGATATAGGAGAGAGAGAGATTGTGGGGTTCAGGGGTAGGGGGAGTGAAAGAGAGAGAGAGGAGGAGAGAGGAGAGAGAGATTTTTTTTTGGAGAGTGAGAGGTTTTTTTTTTTTTTTTTTTTTTTTTTTTTTTTTTTTTTTTTTTGTGACCGGTTGAGAGAGAGAGAGATCGAGAAGAGAGAGAGAGAGCGAGAGATGAGAGAGAGAGAGAGAAGATTGTGGGGGTTCAGGGGGTAGGGGGGTTTGGGGTGGGTTATTGGTGGGGGGGGAAAGAGAGAGAGAGCAGAGGGAGAGATGAGAGAAGAGAGAGGGAGGACCTGAGACGGGGAGAGAGAGACGCGAGGCGATGGAGAGGAGAGAAGAGAGAGAGAGAGTTAGAGAGGAGAGGGAGAGAGGGAGGAGGGAGAGCTCTGAGAGGAGAGGAGAGACGAGAGAGAGAGAGAGGAGGATTCGTGGGGGTTCAGGAGAGAGAGAGACGAGAGAGAGAGAGAAGAGAGGATGAGAAGGGAGCCGGAGGAGATGCGGACGACGACGCGGGAAGGAGAGGGGAAAGAGGGGAGGAGAGGAGGGAGTGGGAGAGCGAGGGATGGGACGGGAGAGTGAGAGAGAGAGAGAGAGGAGAGATTGTGGGGGGTTCAGGGGGGAGGTGGGTATGAGAAAGGCGATGGCAGAAAGAGGAGTAGGAGCACCAGTGCTGCACCAAGCAGCGCGGATCAGTTCCCTGGATTGGGGGAGAGATGGAAAACACCGGGTACTCTGTCACCACAGTGTCGACCATCATGGACATTACAGAGGCAGAAAAGACAGGGCACGTCTATCCAGCCAGGCGTAACCTTTCCAAAGTCGCTGACAAAAGGCCAGCACGCCCCTATCTCCCATAAGCGTCGTGACTATCAGAGACTTGGCTATAGAATCTTAGAGCCTTTGTCATCGGACGCCTTGGCTGCTGTTTTTTGAAGCGGGCAGTATCACGGCACTGCGTCATTACAGGTGGGGCATGATAGGGTTGCACTGAAGGGAGTTCATGGGTCACAGACAGATAGATAGATAGACACACACACACACCACACACACACACACATACTCGCTCACACTCTCTCTCTCACACCACACACACACACACACACACACACACACACACACACACACACACACACACACACACACACCACAACACACACACACACACACACACCATTACCACTGATAAAGAGCTACAGTAACTGACATGTACGCATGCACACACACGCGCGCGCGCACACACACACACACCACACACACACACACACACACACACACACACAGATACATGTATGCACATGCACATACGCTGTGTGTGCGCGCTGCTTGCTATCTGTGATAGCTTAGGCTCTGCTTTCGTGATGACCTTACTTCTTATGATGACCTCTGGTTTTCATTTTCTCTCCAAGATAAAGTCGTCAGTCTTTTTGGCACCGGCAAGTTCTATGGGGAACTGCCCTTGTATGAACGTGATGGCACCTTCCAGACTGGGGAACGCGCAGCTGAGTCAATAGTGTCATCAGTACAGGGCTTAAGACGGTGGGGGTTCTGCCTGTGTTGGCTCGGAACGGGAAGGCCACTGGAGTGTCACAGCAGAGGTGCAGTGTCTGTTCTGGTGTATGTTGACTTAACGATGACTTCATATTGATCGCTCCCTTCGGACCGACAGTGCTGGGGCTGTCACAAGACTAAGCTTGGGTGGCTTTGCAGAGGAGCCAAAATGAGCCATGTGGGACCAATGCCCTCGGCTGGCATGGAAGACAAGCCAGAAAAAGAACATGCGTGCAAGTGTCTGAGTCCAATGGCCCGTCGTCGTGTATCACCAAATACAAGTGGCGTGTGATCTTCTGGGTCATACTGCTACAGTTTTGTGTATTGCTAAATACAAAGGGCAGTGCAGTCTCTGTAACTGTTGCTGCGCATTTACCAAGTGGTTCCGAACTATCTGTTTTTTCGTGTGGACACTTCCACGATCCTGGTGTGTGTGTGTGTGGTGTGTGTGTGTCATGTGGTGTGTCGTGTGGGTGTGTGTGTTCTGTGTGTGTGTGTGAGTGCGGTGCGTGCGGCGTGTGTGTGTGTGTGTGTGTGTGTGTGTTGGTGGGAGATGAGAGAAGAGAGAGGAGAGCGAGTGAGAGAGTGGAGACCGACACCCCCTGCCCGAGCGAGGGGAGGGGGAGAGGACTCGCGAACGAGCGAGGAGAGATGAGAGGAAGAGAGAGAAATGGAAATGGTGTATTGTTAAGTTAGATAGAACTACTAGGCCCCTACGTGAAAGGTTTTGCACCCGGGGGGGGGGGCCGGGGGGGTGGGGGGGGGGGGGGGAGGGGGGGGGGGGGGGGGGGGGGGGGGGGTGGGGGGGGGGGGGGGGGGGGGGGGGGGGGGGGGGGGGGGGGGGGGGGGGAGAGGCGAGAGAGGGGTGGGGGGGGGGAGAGGAAGGGGAGGGGGGGGGGGGGGGGGGGGGGGGGGGGGGAGGAGGGGGGGTGCGAGGGGGGGGGGGGGTCGGGGGGGGCGGAGGGAGGAAGCGGAGATTGAGGGGGGGACGAGGAGGGGCTGGGGGAGGGCGGGAGGGGAGGGAAGGGGGGGCGAGGGGGAGAGGGGGGGGAGAGGGGGGAGAGGGATGGGAGGGGGCTATTGAGAGGGAGGGGAGGAGAGGAGCGGGTTAGGGGACGAGGGAGGAGGG
>JADBJO010003398.1:145000-150000 GCA_016801955.1 Conus betulinus
TTAAATGGAGTGTGTAATGGCGACCTTGAAGGTCACTGCACATACATTTCTGGAACAGGTGGTAGTGTGTGACTGATTATTTTATTTTGTCGAATGATCTGTTCTCTGTCGTGTGTGATTCCTGTGAACTTTGTGTTGCTGAACGTTTTGACTCTGACCACATGCCTGGTGTATTTTCTGTTGTTTTTCCTAACGTAAATATGGTTGAAGATAACATTGTTAACAATCAAGTCATTGAAAAGTTTTGTGTGGAACAGTGTTATAGCCAATTATTTCAAGATAATTTGTTGTCAAAAACTGCTAGTATAAGATTTAATATAGCTATGACTTTGATTGATGTTGACATAAACAGAGTGCTGAATGAGTTTAATGAATGTATGACAGGATGTGTGGAATGTATGGAGAAAAACGTATTTATGTTAATAAAACTGATACAAATGATGACTGGTTCGACCAGGAATGTATGTAAAGCAAGTAAAAGAAATGTCCAAAAATTGCTACTACGACACTATAACAGACATCCAGCAGGCAACACAGCCTGCTCTGAATATACAATAGCAAGACGTGAATATAAAAACTTGTCAATAGAAAAGAAAAGCTCCTTAATAAGGTGCTATTGGACAGACTTGAGAGATCCATACATAATCAAAAGACAGTTCTGGGATAAAATACACATAAACTGTCGTTTAGAGAAAACAACCAAGAAATAGCATTAATGTTGAGACCTGGTTTAACTATTTTAAATCATTATTAGAAAAAGAAACATTGGATTGTAATACGAACGAAAGCTTAGGTGAGCATGATGATGTTGATGGTTTCATGAATCGCCCAGATTCGGTGGTGGAAGAAGTGTTATATACCTTTCAGAAAGTTGAAAAATCGCAAAGCAGCTGGACCTAATGGTATTATTAGTGAATTATACAAGAATTCTTGTGATCATGTGCTCCAGTTCTTCTTGAAATTATTTAACACACTGTTTGATAAGGGTATCTTTCCTCGAGATTGGAGTGGATCTATAGTTTTTTACCATTGTTTAAGAAAGGTGATATGAATAATCCCAACTATTACAGAGGTATATCCCTTAGATCCCTTAGTAATGTCAGTAGTAAATTATATAGTACAATTATTAATGTTAGATTGCAGGAATGGGTAAATGAACATAATATCACAGGTGAGCATCAAGCTGGTTTAAAAAGGGATATTCAACTATAGATCACATATTTACTTTGTTAGCCTTGATACAAAAAACAATTTTCATTTCAATCGTAAACTGTATGGAGCATTCATAGATTTTGAGAAGGCATTTGATTCTATAAATAGAAATTTGCTTTGGCCAATCTTGATAAAACATTGTGTAAGAGGTAAATTGTACAAGTGTATTAGGAGCATGTATGGCAACGTTAAATGTAAGGTTTGGTGTGGCTCTCAACTGACTGAATATATAAACTGTACTGCTGGTGTGTGAAACAGGGCGATGTGTGCAGCCCCATATTATTCTCATTGTTTATAAATGAACTGGCCCTAGAAGTATTAAATCATGGTAGGCATGGTGCTATGTTTTCTTATGATGCATTTGTTGTTTATTCTTTTACTGGCAGATGATATTGTTCTATGTGTTTGAAACCATCATTGGCCTTCAGACACAGCTTAATAACTTAAGAAATTCAGCACTGGCACTTCAGCTGAACGTTGATATGGAGAAAAGTAACATCGTAGTTTTTTCGGAAAGGTGCTTTTTTGGCAGCGAGAGAAAGATGGACTTATAATGGTGTTTTAATGCCGGTAGTAAACGTGTATAAATACTTAGGGATTTTGTTTTCCACTCGTTTAAGCTTTACTGCTGCTTGTAAAGATCTTGCTAGCAGAGCAAAGAGGGTTCTGCTTGGCATCATGAAAAAAATATCGTTAATCATAACTATTCCTTGACATTATTTGTTGAAATATTTGATTGTCATGTGCAACCTGTTGTACAGTATGTCTCGGAACTGTGGGGAGTCAACAGAGCTGCTTTATATTTTCTGAATCTGTGCACTTATTTGCTTTAATGAAATTATTGGGTAAGCATGTGTACACCCAATGATTTAGTTTATGGTGAAACCGATAGATATCTTTTATATTTAAATTCTGCTGTTCAGTGTATTCATTATTGGTTTAATTTGCTTCCAATGGATGAGTGTCGCTTACCTCGTAAAGCATAAATATGTTGTTTGAATTAGATAAGAAAGGAAAGCAAAATTGGGTCTCGGATGTACGCACATGTTTATACGTATATGGTTTTGGAGAAGTGTGGATGAATCAGGGGCGTTGACAATGTTAAGGGATTTATATGTTTTTTTCGCAACGTCTAATTGATTGCAGATGGCAAAAATGGCACGACCATGTTCAAACAGTGAAAAATTTAATATGTTTTGGGTGTTTTGTAACACACATGAAATAAAAACACAACTTTTTGTGAATATGGATAGTCATTTGAAATGTATAACAATGAGATTTAGGCTGGGGATTTCAGAGATAGCGCGCGTCATTATAGATACAGAGGACACAATGAAGCAAATCTGGTATGTTGTTTATGCAAAAATTCTAAGGAAGAGGTGCATTTTGTTTATGCTGCCTAGCTCTTAGTAGAATTAGAGAAAAGTTTATTCCCAGCAAATATTATCAATGCCCTTGTTTCTTAACTCTCTTGTTAATAGTATCCTCTAAACACAGTGATGTTAGGAATTGTATCACTTTTTCTTGTATAAAGCTTTTAAGTTCAGAAAAATTATGACCTCGTAATCGTGTACTTCAAATGTCCTATTTCATGAACAAGTTCATTGTTGATGTCTTGTGTTTACTCACCCCCTTCATAAGGGGCCATGGCCTAATGAATAAACCATTCGCGTTCGCACTCTCTCTCTCTCTCTCTCTCTCTCTCTCTCTCTCTCTCTCTCTCTCTCTCCTCCGCTCTCGGTCTCTCTCTCTCTCTCTCTCACACACACACACACACACACAACCGACGCGCCGGTGTTAGGCTTTGAATTCATGGGACATTAGATCATGGCGTCTGCACGACGCGAACGTCTGTCGCTAAAGCGAAAAACGGAAAAATTATTCGAGAATTTGAAAGAAACCCAGCAAAACAGAAGATAATAGCATAAAAGTCTGTCGCTCAAGCGCAAAATTAAAATGATTCAATATTATGAAAGAAATCTAACAAAAGAGAATATTATAGACGAAGAATATGAAACTGCGCCGTCCATATCTGCAGTTATTCTGAAGGCTTCCAGGGGAAGTGTACAAGTCAGTATTTTGGAGGTGAGAACACCCCCACGACGCCAGAACTCATTTTGAGGTACCTCTCGGAGAGAATCAAACAAGCAGTTTGACAGAAGTACTGTACATATAATGTACTTGCCTTTGCGTGATCATCTGTTCTGCTGTGTTACAAGGATCAAAAACAAAATTATTTTCATTTTCACTGTTTTTCGCCGTCCAGCTGTGGCAACAATCACCCTCTTCCGTTGTTTCACCGATTGTAAGAATGTTAGGTACTTCCTTTTTGAGTCCAGCTGTGGCCTCAGCCATCCTTTTCTGTTATTCCACAGAACGTGAAAATTTGCGGGATTTTTTGTTGTTGTTGTTTTCGTTCAGTTTGGCAACAATCATCGCTTTCGGTTGTTTCACAGAAAGTGAACATTTACACATCAAACATTGCAAATGTCATTCCATTAACTGTATATGAGTGACCTAATGTGTGTTTCTAACAACGAAGAACTGTGTACACTAAGACAAACCAAAGACATGTGACTTTCACTGCAGTAAAGAAGAAAAAAAAAAATCATTTTCTTTTCAAGACCTCATTGAGACAGTCATTCTTTACGGTTATTGTGATTTCATGCCAAGCTGTGACATGCACAAAAAACCTAGCTGCTCTCCAATACGGCCGAGTGCATGCATTTCAAACAGCCTAACACCCTCCTTCCCCTTCACACCCGTCCTTGTGCCTCTAGCATATCTCCTCCGCCTACTCGACCCCTGGTGTGTCGGCTGTTCTGCTTCGACTATCACAGACGTTCTCTCTACAGGACATTAAAACATGATTTTACTGTTTATGAATTAGAGAGGTGACGTTTCCCACACAACAAACACCAGTAAAAAAAACAACAACATTTAAATGCCCATGGGAAGCTGTGTAAGAAAACGAAACAAACTTAGGTTATGCAGCTAGTCAAACAAATGTATAAACGTGTGATTTCTACTGTGAGCAATGCATAGAAAGTTGTACATCTTATGCGCTATGGGGACACTCCTCTATATCCCTAGAATAGTAAACGAGCATATGAAGCAATATACATCGCAGCGAACTACCCAACTTGTGTGTCAAATGGTTGCACAAAAGTAACCACTTTGTTATATCCGGCTTGGATTCCTCACGGATCTGAGCAAATGATTCGCTATAGGCGGCTGCTTCGATATCACCGGTGTAACGATCCATTGTAAACTGTCCTCCACTTTTTAACTCCCCGGGAGTTAGAATTAGCACGTGCCAATTTTAACTCCTAGAGACAGAGACACTGAGATAGATAAGCAAATGGACTGGCAGACAGAGAGGAAAGCAAAGAGAGAGGGAGAGAGATCAAGAGAGACAAACAGACAGACAAGCAAAAAGGCAGACAGACAGACAAGCAAGGAGAGTGAGGGAGTGAGCGAGAGACTGAAAGAAATTTGGAGGGGGGGGGGAGGGAGAGGGAGACAGACAGACGGACAGACAGGGAGGGAGGGAGGGAGGGAGGGGGTGCATATTAAATGTTTATTTCTCATACCGTGGCTAACACATAAAACTGAATATTTTGGGGTGGGGGAGTTAATCTAAAACAGGGGTGGGTGGGTGGGGGGAGTCATTCTGGCGTGGCTCGTTTTTGACTCCTGGGAAGTTGAAAGTGGCACGTACTAATTCTAACTCCCGGGGAGTTAAAAAAGTGGAGGAGAGAGTTAAAATGGATCGTTACACCATCATG
>JADBJO010003398.1:155000-160000 GCA_016801955.1 Conus betulinus
TTTTAAAAGAACAGTTCACCACGGTTCCAATGGTTAGAGAAAGGACAACGGTGGAAAGATAGTAAGCTACGGGGAACACGAGAAAATAAAAGAGAGAGAGAGAGAGAGAGAGAGAGAGAGAGAGAGAGCCGCCGGCGCGCACAAGAGAGAGGACGAGGGGGGTGAAGGGGGGGGGGGGGGGGGGTTTGGAAGGAAAGGGCTCGGGGGGGGGGGGGGGGGGGGGGGGGGGGGGGGGGGGGGGGGGGGGGGGGGGGGGGGGGGGGGGGGGTTAGAGAAAAGGGGAGCTACTAGAAGGGGGGGGGGGGGGGATAGGGGGGATAAGTGAAGAGGGAGGAAAACCAGGGAGGTCGGAAAGTTTTGGTACAAAGAGAGGAGGGGTTACTTCAATGAGAGGGGCGAGCTGAGAAAGAGGGAGAGAGGGAAGGGACGGAGGAGGTGAAAAAAAAAGGGGGGGGGGGGGGGGGGAAGTGGGTGGGGGGGGGGGGGCACGAGTACATCTCAAGTATTTCTTTTTCAGCGATCCCAAGAAAGGTATTTTTTGTCTGTATAAAATGTCCCTGTCCAAGACAACAACAAGTTCCATGAAAGACAGATTTCCAGACAAAAGCGTGCCTCAGTTTCAGATCTCTAAGAGAGTATAACATACGACGTAAAACGTTACCATATTGTAAACTGTAGAAAATGCCCAGGTTAAAAATCGTCTACTTTTCATTAAGTCGTACGTTCAAACAGTGTAACGTCATAACATAACTATCCACAGTGGTCTACAAGGAATAACATACAGATACGTTAAAAGAAACATAAACGAGAACATATCCGGCCACATAATGAATATGGTCTGTTACCCACTATTCAAATTCTATGGTCATATCGAGATGGAGGGGGAGACGGAGAGGGAAAGACAGGAGTAATTATAAACAAAGCTTGCTCTTATGTCTTGCATTGAAAAAACAGGGGGAGAGAAGCATTCATATCTGCAGTGGTAGATGATTTCTGCCTAACTAACAGTACGTGCTTGAATGTGTGCATGGAGAATAATAAATGCCTCTCAAAATGAGCTTTCAGCAAGCTTATAGTCTCCAAGAGAGAGAGAGAGAGAGAGAGAGAGAGAGAGAGAGAGAGAGAGAGAGAGAGAGAGCATCTCCAAAGGGGAGGAAACTCACTAACATATCATATATATTATATATATATATATATATATATATATATATACATATACATATATATATATATACATACGATTACAAAAATAAAAGCAGACACACCAGCCACACACCAACAAACACCCCCCCCCTTCCTCACCCCCCCCACATCACACACACACACACACACACACACACACAACATACTCTATCATATTATCATGGCTCCCCCAGTTTAACTCTAAAAGTTGAGCCCATTCATAGTATATACATCTCCACCCCCTTACTCACCCACTCATAGACTACCCACTCTATCCTTACTTTTCCATATATAAAGCACCACCGCCCACACACACACCCCCCCAACGTGGGTGTGCATGGGGGGGGGGGGGGGGGGACATTAGGAAATCCTTAGATAATCTGGCATTCCGTCCTAAAACTTTCATTTTCCAAATAATTTTTTGGAGTTCTAGGTTAAAATTACATAGCAACGAGAACCCGCATAACATCAGCAATGCAATAACATGATAATATGATAGAGTATGTTGTGAGTGTGTGTGTGTGTGTGTGTGGGGGGGGGGGGGGGGGGGGGGGGGGGGGAGGGGGGGGAGTGTTTGTTGGTTGTGCGTGTGTGTGTGGTTGGGTGGGTGGGAGTGTGCGTATATATGACTGTTTGTGTTGCAGATACTGACGAAGCCTAAATAACAGGCGAAAGTTTTTAAATAAAACATGAGGAGTGTGTGGCTGGTTCATTCAGGTCTCCATGCAGTTGGGGCACCGCTCCAAAATGAAAGGCTTAGGCCAGATAGTGCCTGCAATAGCAAGCAGAAATATAAAAGGAGTCATAAGATCCAGGTCACTGCTTTTCCAAACATTTATGTACTTGCGAATTTTTGCCCAACTTGGGCTTCTTCAAACAAGCTTTTTTTTATCGTTGCACACACACACACACACACACATATATATATATATATATATATATATATATATATATAATATATATATATATATGCGACGAGAAAAAAAAAATTATCTTAACAACCAGAAACGAAAAGTGATAATATGAAGAATTCAAAAGCTGATCAAGTAAATATAGAAAAAAGACGAGTCAGTAGCAAAAGAAAGCTTGATAAATAGCTAAACAGGTAATTCACTCATTGATATAAACAAAAATCACAGCAATATACTGGAAGAACAAAGTATGTTAAAGTTACACATAACTGACATTATCAATTCCATAACTCCATAAATCAAAACACATCACATTGCTCGAACACAGGAACCTATTTCTTCGATTGGACAACTCGTGGTAACATTGTTATTTGCAAAAGCGAACGCCAGTTTAAATCAGAAAGACAAATGCAATTCGGAAACTATTTCACAATATTCTAAATGGCAGAATCTCGGATTATTCCAAACACAATAATCGTTTCACTAAAAAAAACAAAAACAAAAAAAAAAAACCCATTCCAGATTGCTAAAGGGACACAAGAAGAGAGAGGGATCACAAATACATATTAAGCAAACTTTTGGACAATGCGAAAACAAAAAATGGTTAATATATAAAGGGGAGATAAGAAGGATATGAAGACAGAAGGAGAAAAACAGATCCGACACCTTACGGTTGGTTTCCTGATTATTGAAAGCCTTCGATACCGTTCATCATGAAGACATTTTAGCGAAGTTGAACAAAGATAACAACTACTGATAACGGTACATTGTGCTGAAACTGCTCGAGAAGTAAAGGGGGATGTTCGGAAGAATGAAACATACACTAAAAACCCTAATAATAATAATAAATTCACGTTATTTGACATATATTTTCTAATCAACAAGATGGTTTGTATTCAGCCCATTGGAAATATGGATTACAATAACAAATGAAGTTAAGAGACAAAATTCCCTTTCTCCACATGCCATATAACTCGGTATTATTCTTGAGAACAAAGGGTTGATCATGCATACATCAGGTTAGACAAATAACAAGAATAAATACTATTCAAATCGGGGTGCAAGAACTTAACACAGATTAAAAGAAAAACAAAAATTATACTGAATCAGTTTTCGAAGTTCCACTACATTCTAATGCGGAATTTGCGCAATTCAAGCCACATGTCGGCATAAATACCCTGGCATGATTCCCTCCAAAATGGAAGAAAATCAAATCTACTCAAGTGGGTCTGTAAAGCCATTTGTGCTTACATGCGAGCAGTGAATGGGCAACATGTCAAAGCAGGTTCTAACATATAGGGCAGAGGTGTGGCTGGATTCTTTCAGTTTTAACGGAGATGAGTCTGACTTTCGTGAATTGTCTAGAGCATATTTACACAGTCAACTGCCTCACAACGAGTTTACGCACAATATTCTTCAGACAGATGTTATACATTGACGAAAAAAGAAAAGGAGCAATGACATTACTATTCTGAGCCAATTATGAAAATCGCATCTAACGTTCATTATAATTAATCAGATTACAGGTTTATGGATACACTGACTGCACCAAAACAAAAGTCAGAAGTAAAATCATGGTAGCATTACACCAGAACAGTGGAAATCATCGATGGGTCAAACATGTTGAAAGTGCAGTCGAAACAACACGATTTAAACGGGTTTGGAAAAAAAAAAAAAACATATCACACGGATGGCAGAACGGTTGCGTTTTGCTTTTCTTTTCAAAAGAAACTGTACGATTTATATGATAGTTTGTTTTTTTAATCTGCAGAAAAAAAAACAAATTGGAGCTGACATGTACTTTTTGTACCAAAAGAATAACAGGAAAAATGGAGCCGTATTCAATACCCTCAAAAATAGAAGATACTAAAGACTGTTTAGTAAATTCCAAACAAGTTCTGAGAGAGAGAGAGAGAGAGAGAGAGAGAGAGAGAGAGAGAGAGAGAGAGAGAGAGAGGAGAGAGAGAGAGAGAGAGAGAGAGAATCAACGAAATGAAAAAAAAAATCAGACATCTTCAACCCTGAAAAAAAAAAAAACCAGCTGTTGAATGTCGCTTAGCTGATGAATGCACATCGCACTTCAAAAAACAAAGGAATTTCTTAAATCAGATCAAAAACGACGGCAAAGAATTTGAAAAAAAAAAAAGCATACTATTGTAACAATATGCGATTATGAATGTTTTAATGGAAGAGCATGGGTTGATTAGAACCCAAAAAAAAAATTGTAATGATCATTCATCACAACGTTTCCTATAACTGACTTAGAGTTCGTTTGTGTTCTTAGTAAATGAAATAACCTTTTTTTCACACATACGTACTGACCTATGTGCGCCCGCCTGCGCGTCTACTAGCTCTTGGAGTAAATACACGATAACCTGAAGAACGAACCAACGAACAAAGGCACTCACATAGCCAGTTTGAGACACAGAACTACAGACTCACACAAACACGCACCCACAGACAGACTGACAGACAGACAGGCAGACAGACAGACATATACACATACGCACACACACACACACACACACACACACACACACACACACACACACACACACACACACACACACACTATTTGCAAGAGGCACAAGCAGAAACAAAATGTTGCCAGAACATCACCTCTGAAACCAAACTTACGACCCATTTTTCAGCAGTTCCAAGAATCATGAACCAACACCATTCCCCACATTTTTGTCTAAAACACAATCTTCAGCTAGCACAGTTCCCCCAGACAACCTGTATCCTTCCGTTGGCACTGACGTCACTACAGTGTACATATATTCTTCAGCTATCGCGATGTTTGTCCTAGAGTTGACGATACATGTATTTTCACCAGCACTATCTTTTTTTTTTTTTTTTTTTTTTTTTTTTCAGCGACCTCATATTTGTGCAGATCCCGGTGACTTG
>JADBJO010003398.1:162500-205979 GCA_016801955.1 Conus betulinus
ATAACAGTAAGTGACAATTTGTGTGGCTTGGTAAGAAATACCAGGCGGCTATCTTTACTTTACATCAATTTTGCCAGGGCAGCTCTTTTCGATTTTCAACTGCCGTGGGTTCTTTAACGTGTGCAGGGGGCCAAGAAGGCACACGCGTCCGACTCGCTTATAGTCCCCATCCGATGGACTTGACTTTCAGTTCGATTTGTCATTCAAACTGGGAAAGAAAGGGCGAGAAAGGCAGGGCTCGAACCCACGCATTTCTCACACGTTGGACTGGCAGGCGAATGTCTTAACCACTCTGCCACCTTTCTTCCTGCACTGTACAGTACAGTGCATTATAATTAGGCAAGCTACTCCGTTGTATTGTAGGCGTGCTTTAGGAGGAAAAAGAGTGAAAAAAAACAACAACAACAATAAAAGCAGAAAGAGAGATCGGTTAAGACAAAAAAGTATGAGGAAAGACAAATGGATGGGCGTCTGAACGGACAGACGGACAGACAAGCAGACAAACAGAATGGCAGTGTGGGTTGGGCCAAAGCAGTTGAAGATATGTTATTGCCACATGTTACGTTGTCTGCTAAATACAGATGTACAAGAAAACAAACAAACATGACCAGTGCACAAGTGCCTGACAGAATGTCATCGGTAGAAAAAAAGAAAAGAAAAGAAAGAAACAACAACAACAACAACAAAAGAAGTGCCAGGCTTATCAATATCGTGCTATTTAGTATACGTTGCAATACCGATGAGACATGCTTCTAGGATATTAACTAAAACAGCTAGATGTTAAAGATAAGGGGTCACTTGTAAGCCAAATTGGCATGGAAATCCACATGGTTCATGGTAGAATATAACTGATGTTTTTTAATTCCATGTCTATAGCTCAATATTCTCAAGATACGCTCTACTTGTGGAAGACTGACTTCTAGCTTATATTTATATGAATATTACTTTGCTAAAAGAGCGATGAAGTAGAAAGTGAAATCAGCTGCAATTATTACATCAAAGCCCAGAAGTATGAGAGATTCCGTTAAACATATATACTGTGCGTGCGTGCATTTCTCTTGTACTAAATCAGTGAACATATACGTATCTTTTTAAAACATATGGTCAATGCTGTCTATAAATAAGCCGCAAAAACTACATTTATCATTATCAGTAACTCCAGTTTCTTTTAAAGTGACATTTCCCCGTTGGATTCTCTGAATTATTCTCAGCTGAAAACACTTAAGCTACACTTTTGCAATCGTATGTACATAAATGCAAATAAATCATCATCGTGAATCTGCGAAAGTTTTGTGTTTTTCATTTATCACAGCACTGAGCACTGAACTTATTTTCAATCTATATATCGTAATACGTCTTTGAGCCTTTATAGGTGACAAACAAATATCTTATAACAGAGTGAAGAGACAACCTATTTATTTCTTTTCAAAGGTTGTGTCAGATGTCTTACTGAATTGATTTATTGCCAGTTTAGCCCCATTCCGATAAGATATACTTCCCCATCTCTCTTTTATTTTCAAAATGAGTGTCTTGCAGAAATACATAGAATATGTTTTACATCTCAGACGATCGAGAACATCACGTCTCTTCTCTGAATTATTGAAGCCCTGGCAGTTAATTGATAGAACAGACATGTAAATATCCATTTCTCTTAATGAGATAGCCTCAAAAAGGACAATGTACTGTTTGTATCTTTGTAACACAGCGAGCCAAAGGAGGTCACGACCCTCATATACAACAGATGGCATAAGATGTGCCCATCCAACCCAACCAAATGAACAGACCTATAACAATTCTTAATAAACAGTCACACACATCACGAAGTAAGGAAAAGAAACGTTGACAAGAAAAAACAAATTAACTATCATTGCCATCAACAGAAAAAAAAAAATGCTTGATAACTACCACAAGCAAAGGGTTCATGGACCAGTGATAAAATTTAATGCTTTCTGTCATATAAATGAATTCAAATGATTTAAAACTAAAAGAGCTATCCTTATCCAAAAAAAAAAAAAAAAAAAAAAAACGTAGAAATACCAAGCCACAATCCATTCTAATAACA
This sequence comes from Conus betulinus, assembly GCA_016801955.1. Taxonomy (NCBI): domain Eukaryota; kingdom Metazoa; phylum Mollusca; class Gastropoda; order Neogastropoda; family Conidae; genus Conus; species Conus betulinus. The sequence continues at coordinate 164,563 of JADBJO010003398.1, forward strand.
TACGAACGGTGGGGCTTAGAGCAGGAATCAAAAGCCGTAGTTACATCAATGCACACGCGGGTTAGGTTTGATTTTATAAATGGACTGAAGAAAAGAAGCAACAGAAACATAAATACACAAACCAAAATTAAACGGGAGAAAACACGTAAATAGTGAATTTCAACAGTCAAGCATATAGTCAATGATTGTAGCATATAGTCAATGACTGTTGCATTTGGTCAATGATTGTAGCATATGGTCAATGATTGTAGCATACGGACAATGAGTATAGCATATAGACAATGATTGTAGCATATGGTCAATGATTGTAGCATATGGTCAATGATTGGAGCATATAGACAATGAGTATAGCATAAAGGCAATGATTGTAGTAGTATATATAGGCGATGACTGTAGCATATAGGCAATGATTGTAGTATGTAGGCAATGATGGTAGTATATAGGCAATGGTTGTAGCATGTGAGCGCATCAAGCACGCATGCGGTAGCGGGAAGGAAAAGACTACTCTGATATATATTTGAGTGAGTTAGTTCTTTAAATTTAGAGTTCGCTCACACTTAGTGATATTAGCCTTTAAAAAAAAAAAAAAAAAAAAAAAACAAAACAAAACAAAAAAAAAAAACAAGAATGAGCGAGGGGTAGCGGGGCGTTTATAAAAACTCTATTAATTTGATACACGGAAAACACTTTTGCTGTTTGCACAATTTTTGGTTTGTGGATTATGGTTTTGATAGAATAATGTACAGTCACATCCACGTTCGAATCTTTTGTAATGTATATAATGAGTTAGTTATTTATTTTTTTTATGGCATCAGTTATCGGATCAATGGAGCACCTAAGACGGCGATTTCTCCGTTTTCTTTTTTTTTTTTTTTTTTTTTTTTCTCTTTTTTTTCTAAGGTCAAAATCCATCTCTCATTTTCTGGTGTTTCACACTGTCCTCTTCATTAAAAAAAAAAAAAAAAAAAAGCAGGAAAAACAACCAAAACAATTTCCACTACTCGTTTTTTTCTTCTTTTTATTTTTTTTTTCTTTTTTTCACTTTTTTTTTTCTCCAAACAGTCTCTTACACACCATGCATAGTCTGTATGTTCTCTTACAAATGGATCTTTTTTTTTTTTTTTTTTTTTTTTTGCTGATTTTAGTGTTTTTCGCGTATGATACATAATGTCTGGGTTTGTTAATGTTCTGATGTGTGGTGTACTGGCACACTGACTCTGATAATGTGTTGCTTGTACAAAGAAAACAACATAGATCAAACTCAAAACTTAATCATTTCTCTTTCATTTCAGTTTTTCTCAAAAGAGAGAGAGAGAGAGAGAGAGAGAGAGAGAGAGAGAGAGAGAGACGGGGGCGCCTGTTATCTATAGGCTTCATTTGTGTTAATCACACACACACATACACGCGCGCGCGCGCGCGCGCGCGCGCGCGAGCACACGCCCCCTCTCTCTCCGCCATCCCCCCCCCCCCCCCCCTCTCCCACACACTCACTAAGACATCGTTATCAGTGATAAAAGCTTCTTGCAAACAGACCAAGTCAAATTTTCCATGTTTAAAATAATGAAAGACTGAGGTTCTCTTTAATCGCTTTATTTTTTTTTATTTATTTTTTTTTTTTTAATCCTCCTCAATTCAGAGAAATTATATGCACTTTATCCATCGATGATTAACGTATATTAGGTTTGGATTCTTTGGTGTATTATATCTTCTAGGTTTACATGTTTCTTTCGTAAGTAATTTCACAGTCAATACCTTCATAACTCGACACAAAGAGGAGCTTTTCAACGTCGCAGGCCATTTTCAAGAGCCAAGTCGTCATTGTTGAAACAGTTCCAGCAATGCCAAGCATTCACGGCATACGTCCACGTCGGCTGGGCCACCCCTGTTTAGTTTCACGGCGATGTCAACGCCTCGGTCTTGTTTTGCCTGTTTAGATTTACCTCCCTTGTCAGGACTGGCAGTGTCCTGAGAACGGCGCCGTTTGGGGGGTCTCTGACCGTCGGCGAGTCGGACTCTGGAGCTCCAGGCAGGAGCCCAGAGTGGTTTGCCGAATGCCCAGAGTGGTCTGCCGAATGCTGGAGCCTCCTCTGTCCTAGCGGATATTCTTTTTTTTTTTTTTCCTTCCCTTTCTCCTCACTCTGCACCTCACACTCATGCACCTCTCTCTCTCACCCTCGCTCTCCCCCTCCCTCTCGCTCACGTTCCCTTCCTCTCATCAGTCACCCCGACACTCTGTACTCGTGGCTGAGCTGACGCGGTGAGGTCGCCAGAGGAGGAGTTTCCTCCCTTGTGGCCTGTCTTTCTGCATGCCCTGCGCCCAACGTCTTTTGGACATAAAGAAGCATGGTGGTTTTCCTCCAGACAGTTGGAACACACAATTTCTCTCTTTATCATTTTATGTTCTTTATGGTGAATCTTTGCTGTGAAAAATATAACCTTAAGTGTTTTCTCGAGGGGAACAGATGGTACTGATATAAAAATGAATCGACGTTCGGTGAGGGAAACGTGTCAACTTATTCTCACTGTCCCCGCGCTCTTTTCGCATTTTAATGACGAAGTTCACATCCCGCCTCTAATAGGGAGTGTTCGATGTCACTGTCAGCCACAGCTATAGGTACGTGATCAATAAATACCTTGGTTGCAGGCTTCTCTTCCCCAGGCTGACCTCTCAGAATGAATGGATTCCTGTTCATTACTTGTAACACTGTACCTCTGAGGCGCAGACCCTGGGTTAGAAAGGTGCGATCTTGCCTCTCAGGTGGCCGGGTAGATCCTCCACAGGGATCATGCCACTGGTCCCAAGGTCCATTGGTCCCAAGGTCCATTGGTCCCAAGGTCCGTTGGTCCCAAAGTCCATTGGCCCCAAGGTCCATTGGTCCCAAGGTCCATTGGTCCCAAGGTCCGTTGGTCCCGAGGTCCATTGGTCCTGTAGTGACGCACGGTTTCTGTGCACATAGGCGAGGTCAACGGAAGTGCACCTCGCGTGAGAAGTGTTCACTGACTCTCAGGTAAACAAGCAGACAAACTCCGGCAGTACGACACGGGAGCTTGAAGGGTGCGGTCCTGTTACTTGTAGCGGCTAGGGAGTTCAACACTCGGCCTTGAGGAGAGAGTGGACTGGCTAACTTGTAGTTAGCTAGGGAGCTCAACACTCGGCCTTGAGTGTACTACAGTGTCGTACTGCTGACCCTCTGACGCAAGTGAACTGCTTGGACAGAGTGTGTCGCAGAGTTAAACTGCTGTCGCAGACTGGCCTAGAAGACAGTGACTAGACTAGACCTTACTTGGTAGCTCATGCCGGTGAGGGGCTCGGGAAGAATCCTGACAAAGCCCCCAAGCCGGAGTCTGGACTGACCAGGTAAGGGAGTGCGTGTGTGTGTGTGTGTGTGTGTGTGTGTGTGTGTGTGTGTGTGTGTGTGTGTGAGTGCAGAAGTGCTGAGTATATAAACGAACTTCTCTGAGTGTAGGGAAAACACTTCAGTCCCAAGGTCCATTGATCCCAAGGTCCGTTGGTCCCAAGGTCCGTTGGTCCCAAGGTCTGTAGGTCCCAAGGTCAATAAATCTGGTAATATACAGTAGGACCTTGGGGCCAACGAACCTTGAGACCAACGAACCTTGGGGACCAACGAACCTTGGGACCAATGACACGCTTCCCTCCACAGTCCACCGATCTACTGCACACCAACCACCGATCCTTGTTCAGCGGTGCGTTCGGCTGCCAAACAGATCTGGAGAACCGGGCCGGGCGGGTACTGTCATTGTTGGGAATATCTCTTGATTAAAAAAAAAAAAAAAAAAAAAGTGGGTGAACATTTGCTGCAATTTTCGCAAATACAATAACACACCTCCACGCAAAAAAAAAAAAAACAACAACAACAAAAAAACAAAAAACAGAAAACAAACGAACAAATAAAAAGAAAGCAGGGGGAAAAAAAAAGAAACGAAGTATCGATAAACTGACGAAAAAAAGATTCTGAAATGGCAACAGAGGGGGCTTAGACGAATACTGCACGGCAGGGGAAAAGCTGATACAGAACACAGCTCACATTCGGCGTGGGATGAGAGCAAAAAACAAAAACAAACAACAAAAAAAAACAAATAAAAAAAAACGCGTCTTGAAATTGAACTGGACGTCACTGCTCTCCTCCGAGTTCTAAACAGTATGCATTTGTCGATTGAGAACGTTATCCACTTCCAAATTCCTGCTACAGAGAAAGAAAAACTGGTGAAGACTTACCAGTGTATATAAAAAGTGTAGCGGTGTGGAAGATGAAAATTCATATTTGGCTCACAGCAGCAACGTCACAACAAACAGCATCACATATTAGTTAACCGTGGCTAGTTCTCAACAAACAAACCAAACAACAGAGAAAGGGTTAGCGTGTGCAAACTCACGCTTGCATCATAAAATTAATGTGACACAGGCTGGTTGAATGAGCGAAGTGTACACGGGTGCGTGGGGGTGGGGGAGGGTGGGGGTATGACATGACCCAGGCTGGTTTGAACCCCGGGTATAGATTGGCCTGCGGGTAGATTTCAGCCTGTCACACCGGTTGAAATTGAAAAAGGCATGTGTGTGAGCGTTCCCATGTCCGTATGCTTGTTCCTGCATGTGTCTGTGTGCATGTGTACATTTTCGTGCAGACATTTGTTTGAAAATTCACACACACACACACACACACACACACACACACACACAACCCTTCCCTTAAAAAAAAAAAAAAAAAAAGAAATACGACTTTTGTTGGCATATGACAGAGAACTGTTCAAAGAGCTCACCTGTAACCTCACAAGCATCGTGAAATGGCCCGTGAAATGGCAGTCAGGCCGCAATGAAAAAACATGACAAGGGTGACTGTCGCAGTCTACGAACGGCTCCATTATGGCTCGAATCGTGGCTGGGGTAGGCCAATATATTGACTCCATTGTTCGAGGAACGACACATAGCCATTGCAAGAGAAATAGAGAATTGATCAGGGATGTTTGTCATTTATCATCCCGGTGCTACCACAATCAACTCCATGTTTTCACTCACACAAACGTCATCGACATCGACCTGTTTTAGCTATAAAAGAAAGATGATGCTTTCCTCCTGCACAACATTACAATTTCAGCTTTCTTCATTTTCGCTTTGTATGATTTATACTCAGCTATGCCTTTTAACCGGCATTCACTCAACAATAATACAAATTCGATATAAACTTTCCCTGAAACGAGTCTGTGATACATTTTTTTGAGGACCCGACAACAACACAAGACTGGCGAAGACAACCACATGGTAACGACAACGACGAAACGAGCAACAAGAATGACATGGCAGACGACAACACCTTCAGCGACAGTGACGTCATAAACAATGCGACGGGAGGCGTTACCAAAGATGACGACAACGACGACGACGACGATAAAAACGATAACTTGAAGATGCTGTTAACGATGACGGAGACAATACAATCGTGTAAACTGAGTGCGTGGTGTTAGTGTCACTTGGCACAGGCACCATTAGACTTCTCTCCTACAGAAGCGCGAACGACAACGCATGGCATCATGCCGTCGAAGCTGCACAATTCACAATCACAGACAACAAGACGTCCTGCAAATAACAAACAAGTTGGGTAGTAAAACAAGAAGGTAACTGTTGCTCAAACCAACGTTGTTCGTTCTGTGTGTTCTCTGTGTTGTCATCTTTGCAAGGCAGTTTATGTTTCGTAAAGACCGTTCGTTCGGAGTTAGGGACTTGTAATTATGTCATGATGGGAGCAAGAGTTAAACTGCTTTGCTATTTACCATTCACTGCGTCATTTAAGGTGTCCTTTCAAGATGTCCTGTAGTCAAGAGGTGCGTTTATTTCATCAGTTGGAGGAGGGTGCAGTTCTGTGTTTCACTGCAGAAATCGTTTTCTTTTTTTTTTGTTTGTTTTTTTTTCTTTAATTATCCGTTCTCCTTGATCGGTTCCGCGTTCAGTGCATTAGTTGAAATACACACTCACTTCCAGCCGCAGAGAACAAAAGGGCGTTCACAGGAAGGCGTGTCTGTGCTCCTTTTAGCTGTCCATAGGCTGACAGCAATACACGCTCCTTTGCTAATGTCGCCTATTCATTATCTCCCTTCGCCAGGTGTATGGCAAGCGTTGTCCGTCACAAAGCCAGTTTCAGCTTGCGTTGGCCTTCCGCAACATTCCCACACTCGGAGAGGCGCTGTTCATGACACTGGCTGGCATGCTCTCTCTCTCTCTCTCTCTCTCTCTCTCTCTCTCTCTCTCTCCTTTATTAACGAATTAGCTTTAGAAGTATCAAGGATGGGTAAGCACGGGATACAGTTAGTTCCTGGGGAGGTAGAAATTTTTCTGTTGCTTTTTGCAGATGACGAAATACTAATGTCTGATACAGTTATAGGATTGCAAATTCAGCTTAATGCTCTCAAACATGAAGCAGATAGACTAAGTTTAACTGTTAATCTCGACAAAACAAATATAATTGTGTTCAGGAAGGGAGGTCATCTTTCAGTAAGGAAAAATGGTGGTATGGGAATTCTGAAATTAAAATAACAAATACTTATAAGTATCTAGGACTACTATTTACTACAAAACTAAGTCTAAGTATGGGATGGGATAAGAACTGCAAGAAAAGTAAAAAAGGTGTCATTGAAATACGAAGATCACTTAGAAAACTAGACTCAATAGATTGTTCACTATTCTGGAAAATATTCGTTTCACAAATTGAGCCCGTACTCACTTACGCAGGAGAAGTTTGGGGCATTAACGAAAATAAGGAAATGGAGAAGGTTCATACTTATGCCATGAAACGTCTCTTAAATATACCTCTTCATTCCTCAAATAACATGTGCTATGGTGAAACAGGAAGATATCCACGATACATTCGCACTACTATTAAATGCATAAGATATTGGCTAAAACTCCTTTCAACTTCCATTGTCAAGATTGAATAGACAGGCATATGAAATGTCCCTAGAACAATGCCAACTAGGTAAATGTAATTGGGCGTACAATATTAAATCTGTATTAAGTTCGTATGGCTTTGGTGTGGTTTGGTTTAATCAAGGAGTAGGTAATGTAAATCAGTTTATGTCTGAATTCAAAGATCGAGTATTGTGTTGTTTTAAACAAAACTGGCATTCTCATTTAAAAGAAAATGACAAATATAGATGGTATTTTTCTTTCAAAGATATCTTTCAACCTGAAAAATATGTTAATTCTTTAACTAACAAATGGCAAAGATCTATATTTGCTCGTTTTAGATTGCGATCCCTTGGGCTGTATGCTAACAAAGGCTGGTTCGAAACCGAACCACATATACAAACTGTATGTCCCATGTGTTTTAATTATACAGAAGATGAAATACACTTCCTATTCGACTACCCAGCATATAATGACATCAGAACTGACTGCAATTTATTCAAGTTACCATGTGCAAATTCACAAAACATACGTCAATAAATGTCGTCTGATGATGAATGTATAATTTGTTCCCTCGCTAAGTATTTAGTTCGTGCTTTTAATTTCCGTAAAAAATCTATTACTGGTTGATTGCAAAACTTCTTCATGCTATATATATTTTTGGATATGAATGTGAAGGTACTCATGTATGTATTAGATGGTCGTTGTCTTGTTATAATTTGAGATGTTTGTCCTTGTTTTTCATGAACAAATATTATTATTACTTTAGTTAAATCAACAATATTTGACATCTTTGCTGCCATTTTAGTAGTAATCATTGTGCTTAATATTTCTATGCCCTCTTTCCCATGACTGTTTTTCGTTTTTGATTTGTACCCCCTTGACAGAAGGGCATTCACTACTGTGGTATGCCTTCATTCATCAGTTGGGGAAGGGGGGCAGTACTGTGTTTCATTACATAAATCGTATTTTCCTTTTATTTACCCTTTCTTCACGGTGAATTCCATACTCAGTGCATAAACTACAGTGCACATATTTGTGATTAATCGATGAAACAGCCGAAAATGAATGCAAAATGGTCTGGACAGCTGTAAGGATACGATGCTGCCGTTGGCGTAGGGGGGGCGGGGGGGGGGGGGGGGGGTCCACAGACATCAGCAATGACACTCGCCAGTGGCCAGCAAGCTCTGGGTTAGGTACTGACTCCATGGATCGCTCCTTGGTTCCACTGGACTAAAATTCCGCGACAACCGTGCGGTCAGTCCCTTAGAGAGGTAAATGTAGGAACGACACTAACACTTAAGCTCAGAGCTGTGAAGTAGGAAGAGGAGAAGGAGAAGAAGAGAAGAAGAAGGAGAAGAAGAAGAAGAGAGAAGGAGAAAAAGAGAAGAAGACAAAGAAGGAAAAGAAAAAGATGAGGAGAAAGAAGAAGATCAAGTCCTTACCTTTGGTCATACCAACAGCCAACACTAACGACAGGGCGGTTCTCTCTGGTCCACGGCCACTCAAACACCTCCAGAAGACTGCTGGTGGATCATGAACTCGAACACAAGCAAGTAAACCACAACCACAAATCACCCGTGGACATCAGAACCGACCAGAAACCGCCTAAAAGTAAAGGGGCGAAAGGAACCAGTGAAAAATATAACACGTGTTTCTCAGCATCCAGCAAGAGAGATTGGCAGGGATCTACCGAGACGGGGATCTTTCGAGGGGCACATCTCGATAGATCCCCGTCTCGGTAGATCCCCATCTCGGTAGATCCCCATGTCGAGAGATCCCCCACTACATGCGGACGAATTTCCGTCTCGATAGATCCCCGTCTCGGTAGACCCCCCCATCTCGGTAGATCCCCCGTGTAGGTAGACCCCCCCCCCCCCCCCCCCCCCCACACATGCGGACGAATTTCCGTCTCGATAGATCCCCGTCTCGGTACTACATGCCCGTCTCAATAGATAGAGACCCCCCCCCCCCCCCCCCCCCCCCACTACATGCGGACGAATTTCCGTCTCGATAATTCTCGTCTCGGACGAATTTTCCGTCTCGATAGATCCCCGTCTCGGTAGACCCCCCCCCCCCCCCCCCCCCCCTACATGCGGAGAATTTCCGTCTCGATAGATCCCCCGGTAGACCCCCCCCCCCCCCCTCCCCCCCCCACTACATGCGGACGAATTTCCGTCTCAATAGATCCCCGTCCTGGTAGGTCCCCGTCTCGGTAGATCCCCGTCTCGACAGATCCCCGTCTCGGTAGATCCAAAAACAGTAACGGCGATCCGTCGAGACAGGAATCAATCGAGACGGGGAACTATCGAGACGGGGATCTATCGAGACGGGGATCGATCGAGACGGGGATCTATCGAGTGCCCCCGGAACAGACCAACCCATCACTCTCGTCACTGCGTACACTGGTCTTTCAGTGACGACTCCTCACATACCAGGGGCATGTGAACTATTACATTCGTGCGAGGTCACCTTGATTTCATTCCTGCAGTTATTGATTGACAACGACGCTCACACTGTGACTGATGTACTCCGAGCTAAACTCGTACTTTTGAAGGAACCATGCTATCTGCACCATTGGTACTGAGAGTGGACTGTGTCTGTTTCATTGCAGTGATTCCAGTCATTCGTGATGTAGCGAGCAAAGCAAAAACTCAACCAAGGCGTGCCGCCATTCTGGAAACTTGAAAATGAGAACAGACGGTGTAGCGTCAGGGACTGGTCCCGAGAGTATTTCTTCTGGAGTGGTTTTCTTCTTCAGTGTGGTGATGTAGAAAGTAACCCGGTGTCGTATAGTATCTGGGAACCGTGATATCTGGGAACGCGTTCCCAGATTTACGGCGATATCTGGGAACGCGTTCCCAGGTTTCCTGAACTTCCAATCTTGAAATCTGGGAATGCGTTCCCAGATATCACGGTAAATCTGGGAACGCGTTCGAAAAAAAAAATGACAAGAAGGCCAAAGATCTTAACTGCACCTAAATAAATTGTTGCCTACCTTATCTCGAAAATCCGTTCATTTTCGTCTTCTTTCTGCCCTTCTGAGCTCTGAAAGACCACGTTCCGAGATATCACGGGCCTTCCCAGATATCACAGTACATTGTGGGGAACGCGTTCAAAAAAAAAAAAAAAACAACAACGAAAAAAAAAAAACCTCTGTGATATCTGGGAAGCCTTCCCAGATATCACGTTCCCAGATTTCACGCGACACCCGGAACCACCTACTCAGGTAAGCCACACGACACAGCCTCCCCCGAACAGTGGGAACTGGACTGGAGTAAGGACCACCAGGCACACCTATAGGTGAAAACTGAAGAGACACACCGAAAGAACCCACCATGTCTCACCTCTTGACCTTGGCACAGTCTCTGAGTGCAAGCATGGACCATCGTTTCGGAGAGGTCAAATCGGAGAACCAAACCCTAAGTGGAGAGTGTGCAGCGACGCAGGACGAATTCTGGAGGTTGCGAGGGGGAGATCAGCGGACCGTGGCAACAGCATGAACAGCTGAGAAGACAGAAACGACGACCTGACCAAGAAGATCGAGGAGCTCGAGCGTAAAGCAGACGACCTCAAGGGCAGGTCGATAAGGAACGATCTTATCTTTCACTGTCTACCAAGGAACGACAATGAAACCATGGCTGAATGTGCAAGTGTGTGAAAAGATTTCATCAGTGACAAGTTAGAACTGGTCAAGAAACTCAACTGGATAGGGTGCATAGACTTGACCCCGAGCGTGACCCGCCCATCATGGCCAGGTTCGTGTTTTACAAATACTGGAAGCGTCGAAGACTTAAGACAGGCTCTGGGGGGAACAAATATTCATGTTGGTGAAAACTTTCCTGTTCCTGTGAGAGAGATTAGAACGAAGTTGAATCCACATTTGAAAAGCTAGTAGCGAGGGAGAACGGACCACAATATAGTTTTCAACCATCTTCTAATGGGTGGTACTAAATTCACTGTAAATGAATATGACGAGGTTTTACAAATGAAACGACGTGCTGGCTGGCCCAAAATACTCGTGTGCACAGAAAACGTGGTGTTAGCGAACACACGCTAGGGTAACACCGGTCCTGGCTACTTTGTGTGGCAGTGTAAGTGTTTCAGGAATAGCACGTGCTGAGCGTGATGTAGTTGACAGCCTGTTATCACCTGAGTTTTAGTTCAGCTTCCCTTTCAGTTCAGCTTCCCTTTCAATTCAAGACGGAAGTTATGAGTGTGTGCTTTAATCTGAGATGGGATTTGTTTCTGAAAATACATATTCTTTTCTATCTCGGTCATTGTGCATAATACGACTGAAATTGAATCTTTGTACACTAAATCCAAACCTTTCACCTTTTGAACATTCAGGCGAATGATTTCTTTGCCTTTATCATCAAAAAAGCTGTGTTTTTCCCCAGAATTCCATTTGCTTAGATGCCCACCCCCCTCCCTCTCTCCTCTCTCTCTCTCTCTCTCTCTCTCTCTCTCTCTCTCTCTCTCTCTCTCTCTCTATATATATATATATATGTGTGTGTGTGTGTGTGTGTGTGTGTGTGTGTGTGTGTGTGTGTGTGTGTGTGTGTGTGTGTGTGCTCAGGTCACGCGTGTGGTACTAAAGGCGTACACATTTACCTTTACACGTGTGTGTGTGTGTGTGTGTGTGTGTGTGTGTGTGTGTTTGCTGTGAGTGCATGCGAAATTTCTTGCATGTGTGAGTGCGTGCATTTCTCTCTCTCTCTCTCTCTCTCTCTCTGTCTCTGTCTCTGTCTCTGTCTCTGTCTCTGTCTCTCTCTCTCTCTCTCTCTCTCTCTCTCTCTCTCTCTGTAATTACGTAGGCATTGACGAGAAGATTATAAATGGTCGCGTTAGTCCTTTAATAACAGTTCTTGGTTGTCCTGATAGAATAATTACCACCCCTGAGTAAAGGTACACATTATCCTAGCACACCCGTCGCCGCGCGGCAGTGCCGAATTCGGGGGGGGGGGGGGGGGGGGAGGGGGGGGGGGGGGGGGGGGGGGGGGGGGGGTGTGTGAGTGGTTCCACCAGATTCATTAATTAACCGTTACCATACATTCTGGGTCTTCCATGACCCAGTGACTCAATGAAAAAAAAAACAAAACAACATCATATCTTAGGAATGGATAGAGCTATGCTCACGAAATCTGAGGAGTTCTTCAATGATGTTAATAGCCGTTGGTCACTGAAATTTCATGTACGGACACAATCAATTATCAGCGTGATTAGTCGCGGTTCCCCCAGGACCTATATATTTCAATGGGCCGTGTGTATGTGTGTGTGTGTGTGTGTGTGTGTGTGTGTGTGTGAGAGAGAGAGAGAGAGAGAGAGAGAGAGAGAGAGAGAGAGAGAGAGAGAGAGAGAGAGAGATGCACGCGCTCACACATGCAAGCAAGTTCGCATGCATGTGTGTTTGTGCAATGAAGCATTCAATGTACATTCTGCTAAGTCACGGTAATTAACTTTTAACTGTATGAACACCTAGACATATTCCCAGCCCTTCCACTATAACATTTACACACACACACACACACACACACACACACACACACACACACACACAAAGACACGCGCGCGCGCGCATGCACACATGCACGCAGCACGCACGCATGCACGCACACAACGCGTGTTTTTCCGTACACATTCAGGTGTATGAGTGCACATGCATAAAGATGCTTCTACTCTTAAGGGCAAACACATAGAGAGACGGTAAGACATAGAGATATGCTGGCAGATGCACGGCAAAACCTGTGCACAGAGGAAGACATATCGCAGACGATAAAAACAGAGAGAGAGAGAGAGAGAGAGAGACAGACAGACAGACAGACAGACAGAGACGGAAATAAAAAAAGAAGGGAAAGAAACATAGACATAGAAATAGACCGACACTGTTTCCCCACTATTAGATTGTTCGTCTTTGTATTTGTCTGACTTTATTCAAGTTTAAAAGGCTGTGCCAGTCTTGAATAAAAGTTACTCTGTGTTAGGTTTCCTTATGGGAGCAAAGACTACCCCACTTGTTTACTGTTTATTGTTTACTGTTCCCTGCCTCATTTCATTTCCAATTTCGTTTTGATTAAATCGAGGTTACTTGTATTTGTTTCTGTCTGTCTTTGTGTTTGTCTTGTGATCTCCCTTGCATCCTTGGGTGGATCCTCAAGCGTAGGCTCAAAGATTGCCCCCTACATTTTATACTATCTGCATAATATCTGTAGTTTTTTAGCAACTTTTTTCTTCCCCACCCTTTTGTTTGGTTTCCTTTACTACTCTTCGCTGGCTGCTTTTGGGGGTGCTATTGGATTCTTTTTTTGCACCCTTGGTGGTGAGAACACCACGGTATTATGGACTGTGGTGTGTCTCTATTTGACGCCAGGAGCGCAGATACAGCCAGCCGTGTCTCCCTGATGAGTTTCCGACCCGGCGGACGAAAAGCCTCGGAGCAGGCAATACAAATATATCTGCCTTTAAGAGGGATTGCGATGGTTCCCTTGGGCGGCCAGTGTGAGAGTTTTCATATTTTCTTAATTTCATTTTCCCAGTTTTTACATCTTCAACCTCCTGCTGACACCCCCCCCCCCCCCGTAAAGTTCAGGGTTTTGCCAAGTCATTACTATGAAGACAACTTGGTTGTTGGTCTGCGCTTGTTTTTCCCCCACTATATAGATTGTTCGTCTTTGTATTTGTCTGACTTTATTCAAGTTTAAAAGGCTCTGTCAGTCTTGAATAAAACTTACTCTGTGTTAGGTTTCCTTATGGGAGCAAAAACTACCCCACTGTTTACTGATTACAATTTAGTATGTAAGAAAGCAAACAACATCTTAGCTTTCTTATACAGGAATATCAACGACTGCCCCAAAAAGGTCAAGGACGACTGTTACAAAACACTGGTTAGACCAGTACTGGAATATGGTTGCTCAGTTTGGGATCCTTACAATCTAAAGGGCATTGATAACCTCGAAAAGATTCAGAAGAGAGCAGCACGGCTCGTAATAGGGAACCATATCAAAGAGAAAGGGAATACTAGGAAGAACATGAGGAAATTAGAATGGAAACCCTTAGAAGAGAGAAGAGATTTTATCAAATTTTTAATGTCTTCTTCAAAGGCAGAGCTAAACTAATTGATATCCCAATGGAACAACCAGAATTGAATAAAAGTAGCACCAGGAGTGGCGGTCAATCTTATGCCATACCTGTATCAAATATTGCCAGCCATTTACATTCATTTTATTCTAGTTCTGTACGGCTGTGGAACTCACTGCCGGGTGCCATCAAGACTGCCACAAATGCAGTCTCATTTGAAAATCAAATTGATACGACAGTCTTGAGATCTGCTTATTGACTGATTTTTCTATTTTGACTTCCCCAGATATTTCATGGTTACCCGGGGCCTGAACCTGGCCATTGCTTTTAATTTTTTAAATATCGTGTGCGACCTCCTGTTGCCAAATTTTGTTCCAGGGCCCAACAGGCTGAGTCGCACTTTATTTTGTTTTATTTTATTTTTTAACAAGCGCGCTGGTGATCTACTCGTTTTTGAGTGAACCAGTCTTTTAGAAGAAGAAGAAGAAGAAGAAGAAGACGAGACAGACAATAGTGGCAGAGATTTAGACTGCCAGCTCTCGAGACTGTGCAGACTGTGTCGCCCAAAGGACAGTGTGTGTGTGTGTGTGTGTGTCGTCAAAACGTCTTTTTTGTCTGGACGACTTCAGCAAAACATTGAAAAGAAAAGGTACCTCAGGTGTGTGTCCCATGTATAGGACAAGCGGCAAGAATGAATTAAACTGTTCACATGTAAATTTTACCCCCCCCCCCCCCCCCCCCGGAGTCAAACTAGAATGACCCCCACCCTGTGCCAAAATAACTCCACCCAGTAAAACTTCAAAATGTTCTAAAAATCTTTCATTTTTTTTTTGTACAAGCCTCAACAAATTCTTAAAAACATCAAGGCGGGAGGGGGGGGGGGGGGGGGGGGGGGGGGGGAAGGGGGGTCATTTTCTACATAAATCAGACTTAACTCCCACCCTGTAACAGAATGACCCCCCTGGGAGTTAGTCTGTGCTGCTATATCCAGATAACTCCCGGGAGTTAATCCAGGTGTGTAAAAGTTTAACTCCCAGCCCACTAAAAGGGGTCAGTTTTTTCACAGTTTAGAAGAACTCCCCTGAGAGTTAATGTGTACACGTGTTTTCTGGCTCCCAGGGAGTTACTTTGTAACAGATGGGAAGTTAATCTGATCATGACAGATGACCCCCCACCCACCTATTCCCAGGTGTCTTTCTGTATGAGAATGGAGAAGGGGATTTAATGTTCATCATCATCATCATCATAGGGAAAGAAATGTCCGTGTACATATTCATGTGCTCATCTATGCATGTCCTTGACATTTTACTATGCCTTTTTGTATATAATCTGTATGTAAAGTCAGTCTTATGAACTAGTGGTTTGAAGCCTTTGGTAGAAATACTGTACCTTCAGTCTTTTGCTCTCTCTCTCTCTCTCTCTCTCTCTCTCTCTCTCTCTCTCTCTCTCTCATATGGAATCTATGCGGCTATCAGTCACCCATAAGTGTAGGCCATTACACTCAAATGGTGTCGAAATGGGAAAAAAATCAGGTTTTCAATGCGTCATGCCGCTCAAATTAGGGGGGGGGGGGGGGGGGGGGGGGGTTGAGAGGGTAAGGAAGGTGGGCAGAGAAAATGACGAGTAGTCGCGACGTGACGTAAAATTGTTTGTATTGACTCGCCACATCTGGGAGAGAAGGAGGAGGAAAAAAAAAGGGTTGGCATAGGTTGTAAAATTTGTGTGTGAGACACAGGGGATAGAGAGGGGGGGGGGGGGGGGGGGGGGGGGGGGGGGGGGGGGGGGGGGGGGGGGGGGGGGGGGGTGTGGAGAGAATGGTGCCTGTTTTTGTACAATTTGTACAAGAGGGTGGCTGCTTGGGACTGATCGGATAAGTTGTCAACTGACTCGTCACAGGTGTGGTGGTATGCGTGTGCCGAACTGAAAACGAATGACCTTACCCTGGGTGCTAAGATGCTTCATCATACAAATTTGGTGTTGATGGGTTGAGAACTGTGGCCGTGCATAAGGAACACACACACACACACACGCACGCACGCACGCACACACACGCACGCACGCACGCACGCACGCACACACACACACACACACACACACACACACACACACACACAGATTTCGAATATATATATATATATATATATATATATATATATATATATATATATATATATATATATATATATATATGTATATACATGTAAGATGCATGGGTGGTAGCGAGGTGCGGGGAGTGGGTGTGGGTGGTGGGGTGGGTGAGATTCAGTCTGGTGGTATGTCAGAATAACTCCCCTGGAGTCAAACTGGAACACAGACGGAGTTAGTTTTTTTGGGAGTTAAATTTACAAACGAACAGTTTAACTCCCTTGGAGTTAAACCATTCGAGGGGTTAAAACTTTTCGTTGCACCGTGTTCCATTGTGTTGGGAAACCCCATTCTGCTCGTTGACAAGTAAATGTTCTCACAAAATTTCCATTCCTTTCGCTCCACTGCCTGGGTAGGGTGTAGTTCATGTCGCCTTAAGGTTATGTGCGCGCGCGTGTATGTGTGTGTGTGTTTTTTTTTCTTTGTCTTCTTTTTTCCCTGCTGTCCCAACTTCTGTGCCACCTCAGTGACTGTGCATCCACGCCGCTCATTCCGACACCCCGTCCACAGCCACAGCCCTGTCGGTCCCGCTGCAACCCTGGCACCGGCAATCCACAGGGAGCAGTCAATGTCAAGTCGCCAAGAGGCAACCCACTGGAGGAGACACTGCACTGCTGCCGAGTCACTTCGGTGGTGTTCAGTGGCGCCTGTTCTGATCCAACATACACAGGACACCACCTACTAAGCCCCCCTACTGACGACAATATTTGCTTGGTCGCGGAGCCAGCGTGAGTGAGCTCTCCCTCCGGAGGACACCACCACGTCCGTCCAACGACAGCCCCCATGGACCCGCCGATACCGGTGACCCCGACGGAACTAAACCAAGGCCACAGACGTGGAGAGGACACACTGTCATGTCATCTCAGACAGGAATGGAGCCCCACAACAACATGTACATCCTCATAAACGTCTACATCCTCATAAACACACACACGCTGGAATACAAATATACACTCACTGGTGTAACTGGGGACAACAAAAAAATCTGAAAACAGTTGTTACATCTCCGAAGATTCCCACAGCAAGCAAGGAGGGGAGGCTGGAGAAAGAAGAGAGAAGGGCAGGTGGGGTAAAGGGGTGTGTGTGTGTGAGAACTATTGTGATCTATTTTCAAATAAAAGTCATTTTAAATGATAGGATGAAAAACACTATCTTTCTTCAAATGGAAGACAGTGACGTTCATCTAACATTGCACTACACTGGTGGATGAGGGCGCTAATTGTGGTATGATTCAGTTGGTTTGACATTTTGTATGAACATGGATCTGTTCATAAATTGTGCCAAGGCACAGACAGACTGGTCTTGATCTAGATCGATCTAACAAAGTGTCATACTCTCCTGATACACCACCCCTGTCTTTCTTACTCTCTGCCATACACACTCACAAACACACAAAAATACACACACGTGCATACAAATGTATGTACATACATATGTGCACACACAAGCACGCTCACACACCCATACACTCACACACACACCTACCCCACCCAAAAAACCCAAACACACACACACACACACACACACACACACACACACACACACACACACACACACACACACACAAACGCACGCACGCACGCACGCACGCACGCACACACACACACACACACACACACACACACACACACACACACACACACACACACACACACACATAATCATCATATCCATGGGCGTGCACAAATTTAACTTATGTATAAACGGTATATCCAACACACTTCATGATTTGATAGTTAAAATGTGCATGATTACATCCACATACAATTAACGAATACTTTAAACAAAAAAAATTCAGGTATTGTCTACAGTCAAACTGAAATATTTCAGTAATGAACATGCGTTTGTACCATTCAGGTCGTGGCCCCATCATCACTGTGGACCTCATGCCGAATAGCACTGCCAGTGACGACGACTGTGTTAATCCGATTGCTTTCATTCTTGACGTCCTTGGTAACACCAGCCTCAGACGACGTTATTGTTGTTGACTGGGCGAACGATTTGTGCTCAAGACTGCTTTTGAAACAAGCTGATGAACTGGGTGATGATATTCCAAAACTGCTGCTCTGAACTTTCTTCCAGTAGACAGTATAAGTAGAAATTGATGCCACTGTTACAGTGCCATAGAAAACCAGTGACCAATCTGATGGTATATTGGATTCCAACAGTAACTGGATCGTCCATATCACTGATGGGCATCAGGAATACTCTTAGAGTCATAGGTGCAGTCAGGAGAATAAATAAAGCGCTCAGAGTTATCAAGGTCACAGTCAGAGAGGAAACTTTCTGTTGTCTAGAATCCTGAGTGACTTTCTGTACAGGAAGTTGTCTGCTACTCCTGATGGATCTATCGAGGGTCCAGATGAGAACACCATTGCTGAGAACAAGTACCCCAAAGGGTAGGTAGGAATGCAAAATGTAGTCTATCATATACCAAATATTCACCCAGAACCACGCGTATGTCTCTGAGACAGCCAGAATACAGCAGGCGTCCGAACATCGCTGTAAATCGTAATCCCAACCATAGAGAATGTGGCAGTGGATTAGTGTGATGACGACGACCAACAGCCCAGCAACAGCTCGTGACGCTCTCTTCGTCCACACAGCATTGATACGATGTGGCCACAGCACAGAGGCTGCTCTTTGCAGGGTAAGGGTCACAAGTGTCCATGGGGACAAAACCCCTACCATGATTCCGATCATATAGTACCATTTACACATCCAGGACCCCAGTTCGTAAATGAAGGGAACATCTAGTGTTCTCTTTAGGAAACTCTGCAGTGGAGAAAGCATCAACATCAACTGGTCAGAGCACGCCAACAGTATGAAGAACACACTTGTACTGGATGCAGGGAGGCGAAGCATGATCAGAATGATCATCAGATTACCGAAGGTTCCCAACAGAACCAAGGTAGGATCGGCAATTTTCTTGAACAGATCCACGTTATTACGCATTTTAATAAACGCCCTCAGAGAAGCATAATACTGCCGTTGCCACTCAGGAATGTCCGTTGTGATTGTCACTATATTGCTCACTGAGAAAAATCAGACATGTTTGAGGTTGCATGAATCAGTTCACGCGTCATGT
The DNA here is from genome assembly GCA_016801955.1 of Conus betulinus. Classification (NCBI taxonomy): domain Eukaryota; kingdom Metazoa; phylum Mollusca; class Gastropoda; order Neogastropoda; family Conidae; genus Conus; species Conus betulinus. The sequence goes on from JADBJO010003398.1 coordinate 183,789, forward strand.
TGATTGACGTCCTGGTCTGCACCACCTTTTGTATTAACGTTTCAAACAAAAATTCAATAGTTTTTCATTTATTCATCACAAAGGGCGGAATTATTTGTTGTGTTTGATTATTTTTTTGTTTACATCATTTGCGTAAGTGGTATCATACATTGTGAAAATTGAAAAGTGATGTATATCTTCCCTCAGTGATCTACTTTTATGCATTTTTAGCTTGGACAATGGTTGTACATGGTTGGTGTTAGGCGAGTGAAAAAGACAAGGCAAGGCGGTCCAGTCGACGTTTTTTCTATGGCTTAATGCAGAAGAATTTGTTTGAGAGAAGCTATTATTTTAGAGATTTATTACCCGAACAGAACCATTCTGGGCCATCCGGAAATGCTCATCATTTGAATCTTGCCACAGGCAGCAGCGGCAGGGGATCCTGCAAGGCCTCTGCTGAACTTGAGACGTCGCTGTCCAGCCCTTCTTTCATGGAAAGAGACCAAACCCATTACTGGAACTTCTGATGCACTGTGTGATGCTGAACAGTTAGTCCTTTGGATTGATATATATATTTTTTTTACCATGTTTGTTGATAAATCCAAACTCTCTCTCTCTCTCTCTCTCTCTCTCTCTCTCTCTCTCTCTCTCTCTCTCTCTCTCTCTCTCTCTCTCTCTCTCTGTGTTTTAACGGAGAGTGCTTTTTTTGCTTCTTTTACATGAGTTAAAATTGTCAGTTTTTCTTTAAGTTGATTTCATATTGTTTTGCAATACTCAGTCCCCTGCCATTTTGATGATTTTACTTGGGTTCAGTTCAACAGAATTCAAACTTTCCCCCCTCAAACAATGTGGAGCTTTTGCAATACTCAATGCAAAGGAACAAATCAATATAGCACCGATGTAATACAGCCGCAACACAATCACGATGAATTGAAGAACCGCATGAACAAGGAGAGCTTTTACCAGGTCCGAGTCTTAGGGATTCCGCTGTGTCACCAGCAAAATGAAGGATGACGAAAGCCTACTCGGGTTGAAGAGTGTTCGCCATGATTCAGTGCTTGGGCCACGGGGGGGTGGTTTGATCAATAGCAGGCCATTGTATGGTTTGAACCCAGGAACAGAATAATCTGCTCAAAGAGACACTTCCATTCTCTGAATACAAGTCCACCGGAATATTGGAAGAACCATCTGAGGAAGAAGGAGGTATTGAGTGGAAGAAGACGGAGCCTGTTACTCTGAATGGCACGTCACTTAAGTCCATCCTCCTCCCTCCACGAGATGAGGGGGGCCATTGGTTCCACCATCTTCACCACCACCACTTACAGCTCCTGCTGAAGAAGGGAGACAAACTTTGGCACCTGCTGGTTTTCACTTTATGTTTTGTCACAAATTTTTTTTTTCTAGCCCCCCCCCCCCCCCCCCCCCCCCCCCTTCTTTCTTGACATTGTTGCATGCTCGTCGTCGTAGTCGTGTCGCTTATGACTGAAAAGAAGTCAAGTTTTTGGAATAACTTGGCTGGATGCTTAAAGCATTTCCTGATGCCTGAAATGGAGGTTGCTTTGTCTCTGTGAAATACCTGTATGTATATTCAACGTGGATTTAGGTCTGAAAATGATCCAGCGTAGAAAGTGGTATGACGTTGTGCTATACGCCTCGTTAATGATCACATCTACTGGCTTCCCTTTGACATGGGACGTAGCATTGGTTGACGGTGTTCAATGAGTTTCGAGTCATTTTGGAAAAGAGCTAATGTATTACCCTGTTATTGTTTTTGTTGCTTATGTAAGAGTACACACAGAAGTGACAGTCTTCTTCATTAATGCCTTAGGTTCCCTTGGCGTAGGATGTTAAAAGAAAAAGCCTACAACTATCTTTTCATGTTTAAATTGTTTTGCCCCCCTTTTTATGTGCAAATGTGATGCTGAGGCTACAGCATCACGTTGTTTTTATTGTTGTATATGTATAAACACAAAATGTCACTTCTACAGGCGTGTGTGTGTGTGTGTGTGTGTGTGGGGGGGGGGGGGGGGGGGGGTGGTGCGTGCGTGCGTGCGTGCGTGTATGTGTGTGCGTGCGTGCGTGCGTGCGTGCATGCGTGCGTGCGTGCGTGCGTGCGTGCATGTGTGTGTGTGTGTGTGTGTGTGTGTGTGTGTGTGTGTGTGTGTGTGTGTGTGTGTGTGTGTGTGTGCACGCGAGCGCGCATGGCTTTTTGGATTTTTTTTTATTCAGTTCAGAATTATGTACTACCAGATTTAGTAGTTTACATTCGATGATTTTTGAATGCAAATTGTTATGTCCTTGCCTGCTGAATATGAAAATGTTTTGTTTTTTTAATTTTTGTTATTGCTGTTCTCTCATGGTAAGCGTTAATGAGGACCAACGGACGTTTCGCAGGGGAGTATGTGAGTGGATTAGTCTTAACTGTTTCTACGATAATTGTAAAATTGTAGGTGGGCTGATTGTGTGGCGTATCATGCAACTTTTTGACGCGAACGGTGCACCATAGTTAAACTTGGAACTGTGTACTCGGGATCCCCGTGACTATAGTGCTTTTTACCCACACAATGTAATTGATAGCCTTTGCAAAGAGCATCGATGAAAGTTTGAATTCGACCTGTCAACAAAACCTCTCTGTTTTGGTTATGTTATATATCATATGAAGGTATGCGCAAGTGTGTGTGTGTGTGTGTGTGTGTGTGTGTGTGTGTGTGTGTGTGTGTGTGTGTGTGTGTGTATTATGTTAATAAGTACTGTATACTCTTTTTTCTTTTCTATTTAATCTCGTCCACAACCTGAGTATACAGGATTAATGCCAGTTATTAGAATTTATTCGGCATGTGTGCCCGTGTAAAAAAAAAAAAAAATACGTGTACATTTGTATGCATTAAATGTGTGCCACTATGGATTAATGTATTGATTTATGTATGTTAGTTGTCATTGTATGTTTGCACAGTTAAAAAAAAAAAACTTACAAAACTCTCTGTTTCATGGTGTTGTTAAGCACAAAGTTTTCGATTTTTTTTTTTTTCGGTTTTTTTCTGCTCTTTTCTTTTCCAGGCACTGCTGCCAGTAACAATACACTTTGCATGAAGGGCAATCTGCCTCTGTTCTGGTGCTATAGTTTGTTGTGCAGCTGATTTATGTTACCTCCAACGTCCTGCCGATGTACATAAAATAAAACGAGGAGAGAGAGAGAGAGAGAGAGAGAGAGAGAGAGAGAGAGAGAGAGAGAGAAGGAGTGCGCATGTGCGCATGTACGCTCACGAAGACGGAGAGATGTAGGCAAGAACGACAAAGGTCGGCAGTGCTATAGTCAGAAAGAAGAACGAATGAGGGACTTTACAGAAAGAACTTCTGCCAAAAAGTGTCTGCAATACATTCAGGAGGAATGAATGCTGATGACCTGAGAACTTGACATTTATTTGTGTTTGTTTCCTTGTTTGTTTGTTTTGTCGCGCGTTTTGTTCTCTCTCTCTCTCTCTCTCTCTCTCTCTCTCTCTCTCTCTCTCTCTCTCTCTCTCTCTGTGTGTGTGTGTGTGTGTGTGTGTGTGTGTGTGTGTGTGTGTGTGTGTGAGTTTTTTTTTCTCCTCAACCTCAACCGGGGGGGGAAAAGGAGTGGAAAGTAGAAAAGGATAGAGGTCTTACAAGAAAAAAAAAATAGAAAAAAAGGGATAGAAAATTCAAAAAGAAAAGGTGAAACAACAACCAAAAATATAATCATAGAAACAAGGATAGAAGCAACACAAGAGAGTGTACATGAGGGTTTCTGTATTGGGAAAATTTTTAGAGCACAAATGAGTACTTGGCTGGTTTACTTACCTTTAAGGCACATTTGTACAGCTACACATACGTAGTTTTTCATGATTGTTTAGTCTTGAAATAAAACCCAAGATTTGGGTTTATCACAAGTTATGACTTTTTCTGCATTTGGTTTTTCATATGCGTGTTATATGATGTCAAACAATTGATGTCTCATTAATGCTGATGACCAAAAGGTATCTCATTAATTTGCGGTTGCTGTTTCGCCAAACCAGAAGCAACAGACTGGTGTACAAACAAAACATCGATAAATGATTTTTTGAGAAGTAGCTGACATAGCCTTTTAACATCCGTCATCACAGACACATCTGCGCAGAATGGCGCAGTACTCACTGCTCTTCAATTGACATTTCAGGCCAGTCAAAAATGGTTTATACAATGCCCAGAAATTAAGAAAAAGTCTATACGCAGAACATAAGAGATCCTTGCACGTGGAGGCAGGTCTGAAATGCAGAGTCTGTAACGGTGTTCTCAACAGTATCAACACCAGCCCTGGCACGTGGTAAAGGAACAGGTCTCGTCAAAGTGTCTAAGGTCACGCGCGCGCGCACGTGTGTGTGTGTGTGTGTGTGTGTGTGTGTGTGTGTGTGTGTGTGTGTGTGTGTGTGTGTGTGTGTGTGTGTGTGTGGTGTGTGTTCTTCTTTTTTCTTCTTCTTCTTCTTCTGTTTAATGTCCATCCACTACAAGTCATTCAGACAATATCATAATGTAGAGTGAGCTTGATGTAAAGAATGAGACAGATGCATTTTTTAGGGAGTGTTAAGGGAGTGCAAGTTTTAAAGTGGTACGTAAGGAATGTAATCATAACCCTCCACCCCATCCCATCCTATTCATCAGAACGTTTAACTTAAAACTAAAATTGTAGCTGTAACACTCACAAATGCTAAAGATAAATATTAAGTGAACAGCCTAATTATCATTTAGAAATAAATTCAAGAGTAGCGAAATTGTTTAATATAGAATAATATAAAATATATAGAATCTAACTCACTGTGCACATGAAGCTGATCAAGGAATACGGCGAAGGAAACTTATAATTAGGTGGAAGCATATATAGCTCATATAAACACATGGTGATTGATTCCATTCCTGTCTCTGTCTGTCTGTCTGTCGGTGGTCGGTTGGTCTCTCTCTCTCTCTCTCTCTCTCTCTCTCTCTCTCTCTCTCTCTCTCTCTCTCTCTCTCTCTCTCTCTGAGTGTGCGTGTGTGTGTGTGTGTATGTGTGTGTGTGTGTGTGTGTGTGTGTGTGTGTGTGTGTGTGTGTGTGTGTGTGTGTGTGTGTGTGTGTGTGTGTGTGCTGTGTGCGTGTGCGTGTGTGCGTGTGCTTGCATTTTATTTTCAGATGGAACATTGAATAAGCATAAATCTGCTTTTTTACATCAAGCCATCCACAAAAAATATATAGATGAAACGACGAAAAATCACAGAAATTTATGAAAATCAAAGACAATGAAAAATAGAAAACCAGAGAAGAAATGGGGGGGGGGGGGGGGGGGGGGGGGGGGGGGGGGGGGGGGGGGGGGGGGGGGGGGGGGGGGGGGGTAGAGAGTGTACAAATGAGAAGGGGGAAAATCCAGAAAGTAAAGAGAGAGAGAGAGAGAGAGAGAGAGAGAGAGAGAGAGAGAGAGAGAGAGAGAGAGAGAGAGATTGGTTATGTACAATATGTACATTGTCTTCACAAGTTGTGCACTGTATGTATATTCCAAGAATACTGTCGACACCGACATACCCTTTCCTTTGAGGCACACACGCTCATGCGCGAGCATGTACATAGCTAGGTATATATACACACATGTACACACTGTGTAAAAAATCATAAAACGTCATTTCAAAGGGTTGAGAAAAATATAAGTTATGAACCATTCATGAGATACCTTTTCAAATTATTTTTAAACTGGATTTTATTGTTTATACTTTTAAAGCGTGTTGGTAGCTTGTTCCATACTTTTCCACCAGAGTATAAAAAACTAGATTTGTAAAGATTATTTCTTGGTCTAGGAAAAGATAAAAAATGATGGTGTCTATGTATGTTTTGTTTTGAACGTGTCGCTTATCTTTTTAGGACCATTGCCGTATATAACATTATGCATACATACTGCTTTATTGAACAAAAGTCTGTTGTGGAAAGTTAGTATATTAAGTTTTTTTTTTATAATCTTCTGTGGTCAGAGTGCTTGATTTTAACAATACTAATTTTAGTGCTCTTTTGTACATTTGATGAATCATTTTTAAGTTAGTTTCACTGCAGTTGTCCCATAATGTCGAAGCATAATCAATTATTGATAAAATATGAGCACAGAAGAAAAGCTTACGAGAATGCGTATCAAGGAAATTCTTAATCTTGGCTAGCTGAAGTAGTTTTTTTTTGAAAGACGTTTCCCAGTGATTTCGTATGGTCGGTCCATGATAGATCCTTATCAATGATTACTCCAAGCATTTTATGTGAATCTACTTCTTCAATTTGTTTGTCAGATATAAACAATGGCTGAAATTTTGACTTCATTCTTTGCCGTTTTTGTCTAGCACATACATACATACATTTGGTCTTGTTTGCATTTAAGGACATATGATTAAGTTGGGTCCATTCAATAAGTCTATGAATATTATCTTGTAGTTTTATTTGCTAGTCTATGGGTGTCTGAATCACTGGAATGGAGAGATGTATCGTCGGCAAACATTTCGCATTTACATTTAACATAAAAAGGTAAATCATTGATATAGATAGAAAACAGAATAGGACCTAATACGAGCCTTGTGGTACTCCGTATTTGATAGGCAAAAGGTTTGACATTTTGTTGTTGACTGTTACTGCTTGTTTCCTATTACATAGAAAAGAAGACATGAGATTGATGAATTCTGGAGTAATTTATACAGTTCTAATTTGCGCAATAGGAGAGGATGATTATATAACATCAAACGCTTTCTCAAAGTCTATGAAAAGAATACCAGTAAATTTGTTTTCATTTATATTGCATAGAAGGCTATCAACAAGCTGTATGAGGGCTGTATGACAGGAATGATTTTCACGGAAACCAGATTGATCTTCATTCAGTAAATTATTTTTAGTAAGGTAAGTGTAGAGGGACTTTTGCAGGTGCTTTTCAATAGGCTTAGATAAAGCAGATAAAATAGAAACAGGTCGATAATTTGATGGATTTGATTTATCACCAGACTTATGGAGAGGAATAACTTTAGCTTTCTTAAATTTTAAAGGAAAAGTTTGTTTCTCTATGCACAAATTGTATAAATAAGTTAGCGTGTCAGAGATCACTGGGCATGAAACTTTAAGTATTTTTACATCTAAAACGTCTAAATCACGTGCACCAGATTGTTTCAAATACGAGAAACTTTTACTGACATCCATAACCGTCATTGGTTGGAGAGTAAAAGGAAAGTAAATATTTTTTGAATCAAGGTAATGTTTTAAGTGGCTGAGATCATTTTCATTGGACCTGTCATGTAATATGATTTTATCTTTGATGTTTGCAAAATGGTTGTTTAACTGATTTGAAGATACGTCTGTAAGAATTTGCTGACTTCTTGATATCTGTTTATTATTCAACATGTTGATAGCTTTCCAGATCTGACGTGAATCCTTTGTAGAAATTAACATCTTTTGGAAGTAATTGCGTTTAGATTTTCGTTTCATTGAGTTTACTTTATTTCTTTGTTTTCGAAATTCTTTATTTGTTCCGAAATTACTAAATAATTTCTTTTATTAATTTCTGTATCAATTTCTTTTTTTGTTATCCACGGTGGTTTTGTTTCTTGTTTGACTCTTTTCTTTATGAACGGAGCATGCTTATTATATACAGAAAATAATGTATTAATCCAATATTCAGCTGCTTCATCAGGATCTCTTATTTGATATATATAATCCATCTGTGCCGTGGCAAGGTCTGAAAGGAAATCTTCTTCTTTAAAGTTTCTAAAACTTCTGTAATATATAATCTTATGCCCTACCTTTGGAATTTTAACACGGGGTAAGACAGACGGGATTGTGGTCACTACATCCACATGGTGGAGCACATACTTCAATAATAGGTTGTTTTGTGTTTGTGTAAATGTGATCAATTAAGGTATTTGAATGTTCAGTTACACGAGTTGGTTTGTCAATGTGTGTGTGTGTGTGTGTGTGTGTGTGTGTGTGTGTGTGTGTGTGTGCGTGCGTGCGTGCGTGCGTGTGTGTGTGTGCGTGCGTGCGTGCGTGCGTGCGTGTAGATAATTCATATGCAGTTGAAGTTTCTTCAGCGTATAATGTAGCTAATTTATTTGTACGGTTTCTCTGTCAGCGAAACACATGATTTATAGACTGTTTGTTACATTAAGAGATTCAATACTTATATATATAGACATATATTTTTTTTTTTTACATCACACATGAATATTGGTCCTGTTCATGACGAGCATAAACCATTCTGAAGCATGAAGTTAGTAATACTATCTAAATCACTTTGATACAATCTCTGATGTAGTTTACCGCTCTTAATGGTGTTTTTCGTTTTGAGAGCAACATTCATCCACATACAAATGTCGTCAGCATATCGATCTAAACTGCAATGTATAGATATATGGTTTGGAAGATCATGAGATAACTTATTGAAAAGCAGAGGAGCAATTACAGAACCTCGAGGGAGTCCCGGATCCATTTCCAGTGATCTTTTGCTGGAATATACCTTTCCTATTTTTATTTGTATGGTTCTGTTGGCTAGGAAAGCTTTAAGATTATTATACATGTGCTCAGGGAGACCAATAGCCTTCAATTTATATAACAGTCGCTCACGACAAACTTGCTCATACGCCTTTTGTACATCAAAAATATGCTGCCAGTAAATTTTTTTCTCTCCCAGCAAACTGCAGTGTATGCTGAGTTGCCTCTTTTACAAGATGATCAGTGGATGATCCACCTATCCTGAATCCAGCCTGAGCAACAGGAATAATTGCATTCTTCTCACAATGATACATCAATCTATTCAAAATAAATCTTTCCGTTAATCTACATGTGTGCAAACTGAGAGAAATAGGTCTATAACTGTTTATGTCAGAACTAGACTTGCCGTGTTTCAGTATTGTTACAACTATATAATTTCTCCACACACAGAAGGAATGCTTCCTTCATGAAAGCATTTGTTAATGAAATTATGTAGAGTTATAACAAAGGTTTCTGGCAAATGGTTAAATATTTCATCGGAAATCGCATCCAGACCAACTGCCGTCTTTTTGTTAGGCAGAGAAGAAATGGTCAAATCTAGTTCTTGCAATGTGATTTCAGCGTATAGATAATGATCATTGTTTTCCTCTGGTTCACAATAAATACCACTGTTAACTTCTTTCTCTTAATGTTATACATTTGTCTGAAAGGCTGCTCATAAAACTGTTTTTGGAAAATGCATCAGCAAAAGATTCAGCTTTTTGAGGTGATGTTAGAAACCTTTCATTCTCCAAAATAATCGGATAAGATGGTAAACTAACTCCATGTTTCATTTCATAAATCCTTTTCCAGACCCCTTTAAGATCTTTACGATGGTGGACTTCATTTACACAAAACGATGACCAGTTATTAATTTTTTTTCTATAATCCTGGCACTTTCATTTCTCGTGTTTTTAATTTTTATTATTGTTCAGTATTTCACCCTTGGCGTGAATTTAGAACTGTTGTTTCTTTTTCTCAACAGCTCCGTTGCAGGATTCCGTCCACCAAATGTTACCAGTATATTTTGAGGATTTCATTTGGCTGAATTTGGGGAAAGCTTCATTTGCAGCATATAGAAATTGATTCGATAAAATTATTATAAATTATGTCAATATCTCGGATCTCCAGAATACTGATGTCACAAGACATCAAAACGGATTTAAATTTGTCTCAATCTGCTCTTTTGTAATCAAGCATGGGAACTATATTTTTTGTGGTGTCTTCCATGACAGCAAATCCTCTCAAAGAAATTATTATTGGAAATTGATCACTCCCTAAGGTGTTGTAAAAAACCTGCCATGCACAGATTGACCCTATGGGTGCAGGAATCAAAGATGAGTCAAGTGCATATGAGTGTTTGGACTGGGAACATCGGGTATTCGTGTCCCATATCCGTCATTCAACAGGTGAAGAGTCGAGTTAAAATGTTCTCAACCAAGTGACTGGAGCTGACTTTAGTGCAGCCATTGTCCAAATAAAGGAGCGTGCTCATCAAAGTCACCTACAACAAGCCACTGTTCATTTTGTGAATCAAAGCTACGTAGCCAATCTGTATTACTGTCATCAACATCTTTTGGTAGATAAACAGCCATTATGTTTAATGCCAACGACTTATCAAACTTGACACAGGCTAAGCAAAAGTGTATATTTGGCGCAGTAGAAGGAATAGGAGTTGATACAGGATGAGAAAATAATTGTTCGTGTATGTGGATGGCAGTGGATACTTTTTCTTTCTGCACAGTTAGTTTCTTGACACACCGGTGGGGGTAGAAAAAGTTAGCAAGTCGTGGAAGATTATTTTTACATGCATTTAGTGATTGTAGAATGAGAACCATGTCGGATTATTTTCAAGATGCTGTTTTCGAGTGTGTGTGTGTGTGTGTGTGTGTGTGTGTGTGTGTGTGTGTGTGTGCATACATGCATACACATGTGAGTGAGTATATGCGCGCACATACATATATGGTGTCACTTCACAACATGAAATAATACAATGCATTTTCACATCAGCTCTGGGAAAATGAAAGGCACAGGAGCCAGTCCTGGTGTTTATTACAAACAGGTTATTACATTAATCCCAACCCCGCACTGGCATGACAAACATCTTAGAAACAAATATGTAACGAAAGAAACGACTCAACGATTCATTTCAGGTGTACGATGCTTTTTCTTTGTTTGATTTGACATGCACATCCACACTGTCACTGAAAACACAGTGTGATCGCTTGAGAGCAGCCATGCAATGATCTGCTGACACAAATAATTGCTTCAAAATGGGGATAATGTATCTGAGCCTTCCTCTGTCTTCAAACATATGGCTGAATTTGAGGAAGTCGTCACAAAATGTGGGAAGTGTCCCCTTCCCGCGCTAAGACTAATCTTTGTTTTGCAGGTTCTGCAAGCTTGCCACAGCAGAAAGGGTGACCAACATCGATTCTTCCTTCACTTCGTCCAACGACCACAGCTTTCAGCAGAGGTAATGAATTCAGGTTGCCAGACCTGCAATGTCTTGAATGCCAGAGTCCATCTGATGTGCTACTGGTTGAAGCGCTCATAAAGAAAATGTAAGCGGATGATGTGGAATGCAGTTTTCCTCGGTGTGCCTGACACTAAAATCCCACCAGCTCCAAGAATATGTTTGACAGTAGAAGGGCATCAAGGGGTCTTGAGATGGATATGGGGTTCAGAGCCATAAACATTTTGTCTGAGGGTGTGCGGGGCGAGGGAGGGTGAGGGGTCACCCTCCATGAAATCCCTCTGCTATCAAGCTCTCCTTAAAGTGTCTTCTTACTGTCATCACAAACTGCCCCATGAGCATCATCATAGTGAACTCTCTGCGCATAATGCCCACACACCGAAATATACAATGGCATTGTAGGCTGTCTGCACTTACATCATCTGGGTGAAATGTATGACAGGCTCTCATGGTCTGAACTCCTAACCTATATGAGAAGATTAGTGTGCTACTGGAAAACGAAGCCAAAAACACGCACATCTTTCGCCTCAAAAGATCTCACCTGTGTGTGTGTGTGTGTGTGTGTGTGTGCACTGCTGTCGATTTAATGCGATCAAAGCTGCTGGCCCGTGATTGGCTCTTTGTCATTGTTCTACAGCAGCTGACAGCGAGCTGTCATGGAGACAACAGAAAGTCGGGAACTGGCGATAACAACAGAGAACAAAACAAAACACCCCCCCCCCAAAAAAAAAAAAAAAAAAAAAAAAAAAAAAATCAAAGTATATTAGGATCACTTTGCTCAAGACTGCAATCCTTGTTTTGATTACCCTCTGTACATTGCAGTCATGAAGAAACGGTCGAATGTTGGGGTGAACATTTTCTGGAAGATCGTTGATAAAAAATAAGGAAGGTAAATCGTCCCAGAAAGGTACCTAGTGCAACGCCACTCAGAAAAGGCACCTGGTCTGATGATTCTCCAACCAGTACACCTAGCTGAGTTCCGCTAAACAGGAAGGTTTTGATCCATCTGGGTGAGAGTCCATTGATGCCGAATTGATGGCGTTTCCTGGGAAGACACTTATGTGGAAGATAACTGGAGACTTTGAAGGAGCTAAGGATGACTGGGTAGATCTGCTGATCCTTCTAAGGTGCTCGCTAGCCAGCTTATGACCACCTGCAAGATCAAGGGCACCTGAGGACAATTTGTCTACAAGAAATGAATTTGTCCTTCCCCTCTCTGCCTTTATGCCTCCAGTCCTTGGTGTTGAGCTAATGTAATCCCCTTTGCTTTAAAAAAAAAGTACCTCGACACAACGGCCGATAAGCATATAGCAGAAAGGTCAGCCCCGTCTTCCCCTTATACCTCACATGCATTTCCTACATCTCCTATACCTGATGCTTCATATGGCTGAAAATGATTACCAGGAATTCACGAGATCCAGAGAGAAACATATTACCGATTCCCTTCCCATGTCCGTTGAAGCCTCGAAGTTGGCCCACAAAACCATATCGCTCACGCACACACACAACACACACACACACACACACACACACACACACACACACACACACACACACACACACACACACACACACACACACACACGCACGCACGCACGCACGCACACACACACACACACACACACACACACATGCACGCACACACACACATACACACATACACAATTACCTTAGTTTACCTTACACACACACACACACACACACACACACACACACACACACACACACACACACACACGCACGCACGCACGCACGCACACACACACACACACACACACACACACACACACACACGCGCGCGCGCGCGCGGGCGCATTCAGTAACACAGATACACACAGATAGAGGTGTGTGTGTGTGTGTGTGTATGTGTGTGTGCGTGTGTGTGTGTGTGTGTGTGTGTGTGTGTGTGTGTGTGTGTTTTTGTGTGTGTGCGCATACGCATACGCACGCACGCACGCACGCACGCACGCACATACACAGACACAGATACACACAGACTCTCTCTCTCTCTCTCTCTCTCTCTCTCTCTCTCTCTCTCTCTCTCTCTCTCTCGTAATTGGCACGTAGCTGAGATTCAAATTTAGATTCAGATTCAGATAGTTCAATCATTTAAGGCCATAGCCCGATATGAACAGGGGCGATAACAATATTACAAAGAAATTATTATAAAAGTAGCAGTATCACGAGTCCTTACAATTACACCATGCAGTCAATCAAGAAAGCAATGTTTCTCTTAGCTGGAAAGTTTTATACATATGTATAAAGAACTAAACTGCAAATCACACCCTCTTTTCAGATGATAGCATCAAGGAAAAACAATCATACATGACTGATTACGAAATGTTGTAGGTGTTAACTACAAACGGAGATTTCTAGAAGCAGGTCACTGCAGGACACAATCAACTTCATCTTCGACTGGTTCTTTTTGAAGGGGTCAGTGTGATGGACCGTATTTCGTCCAGTCCCCAAATTTTGGGGACGCGTTGACCAGAACAGTAAAACCTGTAAAACCGGTTTGACCGTTTGCATGACTGCTTCTTACCTGCGTTTTGTGTAACTCAGTTGAACGAGGATTTCCCCTCAGTCTCCGCGGAGCTACCGGACGAGCAAGTTGTCCAGACAAGCCGAAGGGAGACGAGGTGTGTCCTCACTGGCAGCCTGGTATGTGTTGTGAATTGAATTGGATTTGAATTATTGAAGTTAGGATTTGAATTAATGAAGTTGCTCTTTTTTTTTTCCAGGTGATTGGAAACTTTACAGCTCTTGGCAAAAGTCTAAAATAATTTATTGTTCCTTTGGTACATTTTATGATTTGACGAGACATAGGGTGACAGTAGGAAGTTGTAGTTAGTGAATGTGAGTCGAGAGGAGAAAGGAGTAAGTAGAAAGAAGGGAAGAATATGTATACTGCTATGTGATCGGGAAAAAGAAATCTCGCTAAATCACTGAATCATTAAAAAAAAAGTGTTATTTATCTTTTTCCCTAAAAGTGTCAAAATGATGTGAGTGTTGGTGAGCTCTGGAAGTGAGCAATGGAAATTAGTGTGCATAGATTATCTGAAAATGTATTCTCTGATTCTGGTTGTGGAAAGCTAAAAAGGGATGAATGGAAATCGTTCCTTGGTATGTATTTAGACACGTCTAGTGATGATGATGATGAACATTCTTTTGTTGATAAAAAGGGACGAACGGAAATCGTTCCTTGAAATGGAATTTGACACGTCTGGTGGATGATATGATATGATAAAAACATTCTTTTTGAGATATAATGGGATAAACGGAATTCGTTCCTTTTTTGTGTAATATTTGTATTCTTTGCACTTTTGGAAAAGGGTTCTTTGTGGAAATTCTTTCTCTCAATATAAACAATCATGGTGCTAATCAAAGAAAATGTTCTATTGTAATGCACCCACTGTATTGAAAACTTTGTAGATTCTGTTATGGGTATTTTCCCCATGTTCCAGTGAAATGTATTATGTGAAGAGTAACTGTAGTTACAAACAAAAACGATAAATGTGTTGGAAGTAGGCTAGATAATCAAGATAGTTATCAGTTCCCCCAGGTGTCGGTGAAGTCCCGTGTCCGACCTTGAACTGACGGCCATCTTGGTGTGGGGTGCAGCCTGTGCCCAGCTGCTGTCTCTACCCTGCCAGGGTATGGAGCAGCTGACCAGGGGTCAGTAGACGTCGTGTGTGCACTGCCAACCGGTGTGGGGTGCAGCACGAGCCCAGCCGCCGTCCTCTGCCCCGTGGGAGGTGTGTTGAGAGGATGTCCGCGTGGTCAGCAGCGATGTGGAGTGAGAAAGGGCTTCAGAGTTCGTTGGGACGACGACTTGTGTTTTTGCTGTGTGGGAGTCACTGGAAGGACTCCACCAGCCTACCTCTGAGAACGGTTTCGTTTCCGTCGTGTCGGCGTGTGTTCTGTTGTGTGGGAGTCCTTGGAAGGACTTGACGAACTGCTTTCGTGAATAATTCCCGTTCTATGTGAAGACTATGTGAAGACTCGTGCCGGACGTGGCCAAGTGCATAGACTGTCCGTGACGACACTGCTGTGGGTGCCAGCCTGGCCTGCTGAGTGAAAGAAATCTGTTATTGTGAGAAGATAGTACCTAATGTTGTTGCGCGCCCTTAATGGCGGTGGCATGAATTAATACTTCTGTTTGTTCTTGTTATGTAATATATATTTGTTATGTTTTGATGGTTCAGGCAGCAAAAGAAAAAAAAAAAGATAGAAACTTGACTTGTTGCCTGGCTAGCTATGTTCGTGTGGTGTGGGTGTGTGTAGGGAAAAGCCGTACACGCATCCAAAACTTCTTCAGGAGAGAGTCAGACAGTGACACTCGCACTGCACACCGTCCGTAACAGACAGAGCAATTCATTGTAACTCGCATTTTTTGTAGCGACTAGCATGTACCTTAATTTCAGCGAGTCCAATCTAAATGTAGTGAAAATAGAACGTATATGCATGTTCATGTTGCACAAAAGGTAATTCTTAACTAAATGTGAGGAACTGTAGAATTAATACACATCAATTTTGTTACTTGAGTGAATATGACTTTCCCACGCTTGCCATCTACTGTCGATCAATCTTTGTCGAATTGTTTGGATAAACTTACGTTCTTCTCGTACTCCTTGGTAAATCCGTGGATATCTTAATCCAAGCTCACACAAACAGATACGTGCATATGAAACCCAATTACTTTTGCCCCTTAAGCAGAGATCAAGTAGTATATTGTACGCTTTTCGTAGTAATCTATCGTAAGTCATGTTTAATAACTTTAACCAGTAGCAGATTCTTTTAACTGCAGAATTTATATATGTTGGATACCTATTCTTTTCTCCGTCTATTAAATCATTTGACGTTCTACGTTCTATACCCAAAACCTTTTTTCTTAACCCAGTCAATTGAACCAATTCACAATGAACCACAGCATTCTTCTCTGAACTCCATAGTTCCGAATCATACAGCACAATGGGTTATACCTGTGGATATAAAAATTTTCATTTTCCACATCGATTGCCATACTGTACACAGTCTTTGAAATCTCTCTCTCTCTCTCTCTGCCTCTCTCTGTCTCTGTCTCTCTCTTTCTCCCTCTTTCTCCCTCTCTCTCTCTCTCTCTCTGCTGTGTGCCCAATATATCTATTGAGCACAATGCAGATAGAGAGAGAGAGAGAGAGAGAGAGAGAGAGAGAGAGAGAGAAAGAAACAGAGACAGAGACAGAGGCAGACAGAGACAGAGAGAGAGTTTTCCAAGACTGTGTACAGTCTGGCTATCACTGCGGAAATAGCTGTCAACTCTATGCAACTTTACGCACTGAAGATTGTTACAGACATTCACCACCCTTGATGTAGGACCTCGTTGGAATGGCCAACAGCTTAAAATGGGACCACTGGGCACTCAGCTCAGTTTCCTTCACGGCGGATCCGTTTCTAAAAGTTGTTGTTGAATTTCCTGACCAGCATTGCAGCTCTCACCCAGGCCTGGCTGATGATATCATGTGTTATGAGATGAAGTATAGTAGAGTGTACCCTGTCATGTTGTCTGAGACAGGAGGGTAACCCCGCAACATCATCTGCATACTCGTACACACACACACACACACACACACACACACACACACACACACACACACACACACACACACACCCGCGCGCGCGCTCAGACACACACACACACACACACACACACACACACACACACACACACACACACACACACACACACACACACACACACACACACACACACACACACACACACACACACACACACACACACACACACACACACACAACACACACACACACACACACACACACACACACACACACACACGCACGCACGCACGCACTCACACACGCACATCCACAAACACGCGCGCGCCCGCGTACACACACACACGTCTCTCTCTATATATATATAAATATATATATATTTTTAAAAATGTGATTAAAAAGGAAAAAAAAAAAAAAAAAAAAAAAACCAGATAAAAAAAAAAAAAAAAAAAACATAAGTTTAAAAATGTGATTAAAAAGGAGATTAAAAAAAAGGAGATTAAAAAAAAAAAAAAAAAAAAAAAAACATAAGTTTAAAAATGTGATTAAAAAGGAGATTAAAAAAAAAAAAAAAAAAAATTAATCTCCTTTTTAATCACATTTTTAAACTTATGTCGCTCCCTTCCCGGTTGAGCATTTTTGGAGTTCTTGCCGGCTCTCTATTTTTATTGTAAAATATATATATATATATATATATATATATATATATATATATATATATATATATAATGCTGAACAATTAAGTAGTGGGGGAAAACAAGTGCAGGTTATGTATGTATGTATGTATGTATGTATATATATATATATATATATATATATATATATATATATATATATATATATGCATACATACACACACACATACATACATATCAATTACTTTAATGCATCAACTTGTCAAATCAACAACAATGCGCAGTAGTCCAGATTGCAGGCGCTTTGATAAAAATTCTCTCTCTCTCTCTCTCTCTCTCTCTCTCTCTCTCTCTCTCTCTCTCTCTCTCTCTCTCTCTCTCTCCCCACGTCCTTCTTTCTCTCTCCAGCTTGCTCCAATTCTTTGTCTGTCAGTGCTTTAGTCAGCTTTATATGTCTAATACTATTTAAAGCACAGTTTGAAGCATGCATACATGCATACATACATACATACATACATACATACATACATACATACATACATATATACATATGTATATAAACGGTCGTGCGCCCACGCGCTAGCGCATGCACTCGAGCAGATACGCATATACGGATACATGCACACACGCACACACGTACGTAAGCAAACACGCACACATGCACACTCACACACACACACACACACACACACACACACACACACACACACACACACACACACACACACATGTTATACCTAAATTTAATTACATAAAGGCAGATTGGGAAACTTTTCAAAATTACCTCACTGAGAAGACTGAGAGTGAAGTTATTTGTGAGGATGTTAACATCTTTTATGATAACTTTCAGAAAGCAGTTCTTGAGGCTGCTGCTCTAGCTATTCCTAAAAAAGGATCAAAAAGGTGTGTGAAACATTCTCAGGGAATGTCTGGTGGAATCAGGCTTGCGAGGATGCTGTTAAAGCAAAAACATTAGTTTATCTTAACTGGCTAAAAGTTAGAAAAGTTCCTGTGCAAGAGATAAAAGATGCAGCTCATAAAGAAATGTGCAGTACAAAAATAAAAGCAAACAGAGTCACAGCGCAAGCAAAAAGACAATACTGGTCACAGTTCTGTCTAAATGAAGTATCTGACTGTAAAGACTTGAAAAAGGTGTGGGATAAGGTGAAAGAAATGAAATCGGGCATTAAACTCCAAGATTACCCGATCAAAACAACAAGTAAAGAATTTCTATCTCCCAAAGAAAAGGCTGAGGAATTTGCATCTATGTACGTTAAAACATGTTGTACGGAATGTTTGCCTAATGAACAAAAGTCGTTTAGATTAAAAAGAAAAAAATACTGATAACTATAGAGATCCTGTACCAAACAACAACAGTACTATAAATGTATCAATATCTTTACAGGAAGTCAGGAATGCTATCCGTCTGTTGGGAAATAAAAAGGTTTTCGGTTGGTTTGGATGGGATTTCTTACACTATGTTAAACCATTTACCAGAGAACTGGATAGTCATTTTACATAAATTATTTAACAAATGTTGGGAATGTGGACAAATTCCCGATAAGTGGAAGACGTCTATTGTGACTCCTATTCTAAAGCAGGGCAAGCCTCGGTCTGAGACGTCTAGTTATAGACCCATTTCAGTCACGTCTCATACTGGAAAAGTCATGGAAAAAATAGTAAATTTCAGAATGGCCTATTACTGTGATAAACATGATGTATTTTTTTCTTCACATCAAGCTGGATTTAGAAAAGGACGAAGTACAATTGATCACCTGACACGACTAACTACTCATATTAAGAAACAGTTTTTCTAAACGTAAAAGTGTCCTTGCTTCCTTCTTTGATCTTACTAAAGCTTACGATAGAGTGTGGCACAGCCGACTACTGTATAAATTAAAACAAATTGGTCTTTCTGGTCACGTCTACATTATGTGAAATCCTTTTTAAGTGGGAGACATATAATGACCAAAGTTGGTGTGACTTTATCATCCTCAAGATCTATAGATATGGGAATTCCACAAGGTTCTATTATCTCCCCTTTGTTATTCAACGTAATGCTATATGACTTATGTACATGTTTTTTCATCATATACCAAGGTAGCTCTCATATGCTGATGACATTGCAATATGGATTAATGTATCTTTAAAGAAAAGAACAAATTTACGTCACATAAATTATATTCAGAAGCTCTTTCAGAACGAGCTGGATAAATTAAATAGTTATATGCATTTGAACGGCTTTCAATTCTCTGTTGAAAAGACACATTTGGTTCTCTTTAACAATGGATATAACCCAAGTAACTTGCCTATATTCTTTCTGGGAGGACGGGAAATTTTTTTATAAACTTGAAGTAAAATTTTTAGGCGTCCTACTTACACCAAAACTAAACTGGAAAAAAACACATAGAGACGATAGTTACTAAAGCGGTTAAAAGTTTGAAATTTTCTAAAAATTCATCACTCTCCATGGGGACAGATCCCAAAGTTTTGTTGCATTTAGCAACCAGTCTTGTACGATCAAGATTGACTTACGGACAGGAGGTATTCTTTTCAGCTCCGCGATCGCATTTAAAGAAACTTCAAAGAATTGACAGTAAAGCTGTAAAGTTGTCCCTGGGTGTACCTGTGCACACTAAGTCCTCTGAAGTTTATAAGATAGCAGGCCTTTTGCCACTTGATGAGGAAAGGAAAATAAGTTCTGTAAAATATGTAGTGAGACGGATTGCCGTGGACGACCTTGAAGAGTTAAATACACGATCCGACATTGATTTTTTCGAAAAATGCACAGAAAAATTCAAATTTAGAGACGCTTCGTTCATATGTTTCAGACGTTTTTAATTCATCAAAGATTAACCCACACGAGGTAGCGCCTCGCGTACTGGTTCCGCCGGTACCCCCTTGGGAACTAACGGAAGTAAAGTTAACATTTTTTTTCTTCTGATCTAAATAAAGCGATGTCGCCGCATGTGTTAGCAGCATCTGTCAAAATTGACATGGAAGAAAAGTTTACTAACTATTTGAAAGTATACACTGACGGCTCAGTTTTGATGATGATGGTAGTGCGGGATCTGGCTTTGTAATTCCAGATTACAAAGCTGAAAAAAAATCATATTATTTAGGTAAGGGTCATTCCATATTTACAGCTGAACTTGTTGCTGTCCTGATGGCATTAAATTATTTAATTTCCTTGCCAGTCTCAATATTTAATATCCTGTTTTGTGTTGATTCACAGTCAGTATTAAAAAGTTTGCATTGTTTTGAAAATACACAGAGAGAGGAATTATTATTTGAGATTAAGTACATGTTGCACTGTCTTTACATGAAAGGTACTAATGTTGTATTTTTTCGTGGGTCCCATCGCACACCTCCTTCATTTTTAACGATCAAGCAGATAGAGCAGCAAAAAGGGGAGCAAGAATATATTAGGTAGTATTAAGGTTGACTGTCCTTTGAATTAGTCATATCATCGAAAGGGATTTCTGGAGTCAATACAGTTCCTCATCAAAATCTCGTCAGCAAACTCTGTCAAACTTTGTGTCGATTAGCCGACCGGTTTCAAGCCTGGCTTTTAGACTTTTATGTAATTTCCTACGAACCAAGTATTGCCAGACTGTTAAGTGTGTATGTCGTGGGGATCTTTCAGTTCAACATGTGAGTTTTTTTTTGTTTTGTTTTTTTTTTTTTTCTGTCCCAACCTCTGCACCACCTTCAGAGGCAGTGCACCCACGCCGCTCATTCCGACACCCCGTCCACAGCCACAGCCCGGTCGGCCCCGCCACAGCCCCGGCACCAGCAATCCACAGGGAGCAGTCAATGTCAAGCCGTCAAGAGGCAACCCACCGAGGAGACACTGCACTGCCGCCGAGTCACTTCAGTGGTGTTCAGTGGCGCCTGTTCTGATCTAACATACGCAGGACACCACCTACTAAGCCCCCTACTGACGACAATAATTGCTTAGTCGCGGAGCCGGCGTGAGTGAGCTCTCCCTCCGGAGGGCGCCACCACGTCCGTCAACGACAGCCCCCATGGACTCGCCGATACCGGTGACCCCGACGGAACCAAACCAAGGCCACAGACGTGGAGAGGACATCGAAATTGAGGTCACCATGAGAGCAGGGCATGAAGGGCCACAGAACCTGAGACTTTTTTTTTTTTTTAATGCTGATCGATGAGAATGAGGATGATTAAGATGATGCTACGGATTTCCATTTCGGTCTGAGACTACATGACAGGGCTGTACTCTACGCTTCCTTTCAAAATATATCCCGGCGTCAACCAGGCCCGAGAGATACAGACACCACCTGCAGTGTTGGTCAGGAAATTTGAGCAACACTCTCAGAAACGCATCCATTAAGTGGATGAAACTCGACTGTGAGGTCCCAGTCTTCCCAACTGAGCCCGCAGCAAACTCAACTCTGGGTAGGAGCCGGTCGGGGCAGAAAAACCCCCAGCCGGGAGTCCGCGACGCTAACCACTTCGCCACGGCGGCTGGTAACATGTGAGTTTTGATTGTGAACTAACGAAACCCTTTTTGAATAGTGTTATACCAAGTGCTGACACTGGGCATGTTAATGTGTTTGACTTTTTAGATTCGTTGCCAGTTATTTCTCTTGTTAAATTAACGAGACACCTTTTGGAAAGTCCATTAAGGAACATTTTATAATCATAATCGTAAGTTAGATTACTTTAGTTTATTTTTTTCTATAATTTTTCATAGTTACTGTCCTATAATTCATCTGTCCTTTATTTTTGTTCTATGTAAACCACATCGTCCTCTTCTCTTCGTTTATGATAATAGTCTAAAATTGTAAACACTATGTTATACAGAAGCACACATACAGACACACAGACACACACACACACACACACACACACACACACACACTCACACGCACACACACACACACACACACACGTGCGCGAGCGCGCGCGCGCACGCACACACACACACACACACACACACACACACACACACACACACACACACACACACACACACACAAACACACACACTGAATCACCCACCCACC
>JADBJO010003398.1:211277-221277 GCA_016801955.1 Conus betulinus
ATAAACACATAAACTTGAACTGAAAAAAAGGTGTGTTTAAAAAAAGGTGTTTTATCTTAAAGAGGAAGAATGACCATTCGTATATCTTGATGATTTCTGTGTTGTTATTAATTCTGTACCAATCGCTTGATGATCTGTAAAACATCAAACCTGCAGTTTTACTGGCTTCCGAAAACACCTACGTCGTGCCCAGTTTAACAATCGGTACAATCATTGATCTTCTAGGTCACTTGATAGACAAATCGGTCGATTTTGCGCGCTTTGTTGATGGTATTGGCATGGTCCGAATCTGTCAACTTGCAGTAACAACAACCCTTTCAACAGAAATGGATAAATGCAGTTATTACCATTCTGTACACTTCCAGTTTCCTGTGTTTTAAAACTTTTCATGAAGCGGAACCGTGTGAGCAGTTATTATGATTAAAATTGTGTCATCATTTCAGCACAGGAAAAAAAAAAGAATGGGCCATACTTTGCGTTGGATATATATTTTTTTTCTCTATTTCTACTATTCTGTCCATTGATCAACGTAATAAAGGTGTACGTAAGTAAACAAACAAACAAACAAACAAACAAACAAAATAGATGTCATTGCCTTCGGCCATCTTTGTAAAGCACACACACACACACACACACACACACACACACACACACACACACACACACACACACACACTACTGCAGGGAGAGAGGAGAAGCACATGATTAGTTAAAAAGAAACGAGTACGTAGGAGTCTGAAATCAAATTCGTGGATCTAGGCTCTACAAAGAATGTACTGTTGTGAAAAATGATTGCGGTAAAGATAAAGTCTATTTTCCCAATTTCGTGATGTACCAACCTTAAAAACAAACACGACTAGGCGATGCAGAGTAGAAGACCTGACAGCAAAGAAGTAAATCAATGAAAATACAAACCAACACACTGTGCACAAGAGACATATTAATGTGTGCAACAAAGGGAACATGTGTGCAAGGATATATAGTTCAAAGAAACATGTGGTTATTGATTCAGTGACTCTCTCTCTCTCTCTCTCTCTCTCTCTCTCTCTCTCAGACACCCCCACCCAATCCTCCCACAATCCGAACACACACACACACACACACACACACACACACACACACACACACACACACACACACATGTGCCCAAAAGAAAGTATGCGCACATACCACTCACATCCCTCTTTCTCTCTCTGTTTTCGCCATCTCTGTCTTTCTGTCTCACTGTCTGTCTATATGTCTCTGTCTATTTATCTGTCCGTCTGTATGTCTCTCGCTCTCTCTTCTCTTTGTGTCTTTCTGTCTTTCCCTCTGTCTGTCTCTATCTGTCTCTTCTGTCTGTCTGTCTCTGTTCTCTGTCTCTGTCCGTCTGTCTGTCTGTCTGTCTGTCTGTCTGTCTGTCTCTCTCTCTCTCTCTCTCTCTCAGATCACAAACACACACACACACACACACACACACACACACACACACACACACACACACACACACACACACACACACACACACACACACACACACACACACAGAGACTGTCTGCCGGCCTTCCTGTCTGTCTGTCTGTCTGTTTGTATGTCTATATGTATATCTCTGTGTGTTTCTGTGTGTGTCTGTGTGGACTTTCACGTTTAGCTATTAAATTCATGAATTGTTTATTGCTTGTCAGCAGGTGATTTATCTCATTTGTTCAACCAGTTTCTCAGTCAGGCAAGTACATGATTTATTCATTGTTTTGTTTGAGAGAGAGAGAGAGAGAGAGAGAGAGAGAGAGAGAGAGAGAGAGAGAGAGAGAGAGAGAGAGAGAGATCATATGATATATGAACATTCACTTTTATGTTCATCATATTAATGGGTTATGCATCATAGTGGGTTAATATTTTCTTTTCTCAATTTCTGAGCTTCTGCTATAAATGTTGCAACTGATTTGATAATCAGTTCGTCATTTGAAAGTAAATTATGAGTCTGAGCTAAATCCGTACGAAAAAAAAATCACATGTGTTCCGTAATGTGACATATCATGTACAATGGAATAAGAAATGTTTTTCATCCTCAACATCATAACTACAAATAGGGCATGAAGATTCTGAGGAAGCCCCAGGCAGATACCATCTTATCTCTGTATTAAATCCGAGAGTTCTGAATCGAAATCGAGCAAAATTAATCCTATGCCATTTGTCTGTTATAATATGTAGATAATTTTCAGCTTGAAAGACATTTTAAATGAAGAAAACCAACTGTATTTTTTCATTGTTCTCAATAGCCGAAAGCCAGTTTTGTTTGTGCGAACATATCAGTCTGTCTTTAAATTCTGAAATAATTTGTCTACAATTTCCAACTCTCTGCATACAATACCAAAACCATTTAAAGATTTTTTTTTTAACTTGATAGGCCCAATTCTCTTTACCAGTCTCGAGTTGAATTACCATCGTGTCGTATGCTTGTTTGCACAATCGAGACTGAGGCAATTTTACAATTTTTAGCCAGTATTTTATGAACTTGACAAAAGATCGTATGTACGGTGGATACCGGCCGGTTTCTCCATGTAGCATAGTATCAGAAGCATGTAAAGGTAAATGAAGAAAAACGTTTTATAGCATATGTACGCACTCTTTCCATTTTCTGATTTGAGTACAAACCCCACATTTCCGCAGCATAAGTAAGAATAGGTTATATCTGGGCATCAAATAATTTCCAAAATAGATAACAATCAATAGTATTTAGCTTTTTCAATGACTTCAAAATTTTCAATTACACCCTTTCTACCCTTTCTGCTTCCCTCTTCCCAAGCAAAATTCAAACTTAATCTTGTTGAAAATATCATTCCAAGGTATTTATAAGAAATGACAACTTTTATTTCTCCATTTCCATAGAACAATTTTTCATGCATTGAAAGGTGCCCATCATTTCTAAATACAAGAAAGTTAGTTTTATCTAAATCAACAGTTAATCCTAAGCGATCTGTTTCTTCTTTTAGTCACTTATTTGGTTGTGGAGACCTATAACTGTTTGGGACATTAGAATGACATCATCAGCAAATAGAAGAAAAAAAAAAATCTCACACAGCTCCTGAGATTAATTGAATACTGTGCTTTCCTTTTTTGATATTTCAATTACTAACTCATTGATGAAAATGGAAAACAATTGTGGGCTTAAAAGGCAGCCTTGTTTTTACACCTTTTGGTTAGTCAAAATAATTAGAATATTCACTCTTTGCACGCACACATGCCAGCACAGAATATACATACATACCACGAATACCCATATAAAGTTTTCCATTCACTCCACTTTTACGCAACACGTTCCAAAGAGTATTACGATTCACAGAGTCGAAGGCCTTCCTGAAGTCAACAAAGGCTATATAGAGTTTAGAATTGCTCAATAAATATTTCTGTACAAGTGCATATATATATATATATATATATATATATATATATATAATTATAACAAAGCTTGCTCTTATTTCTCAGATTGTAGAAATAGGGGGGTGATAAGCCTTCATATCTGCAGCGGTAAATGATTCTGCCTAACTGACAGTATGTGCTTGAGTGGGTGAATGGGGAATAATAAATGCTTCTCAAAATGAACCTTCAGCAAGCTTATAGTCTCCACAGCGGGAGACCATCTCCAATGGGGAGGAAGCTCACTAACATATAACTCCTGGTCAGATACCGGTATTTTGAAACCTGATTGTTTCTCCTCAGTGACCGCGGAAAAGTAGTAATTTGACTCCTCTGCCTTTTCGGTTTTAAGAAGAATGCTATACCAGAAAAAGGCTGGTGTGCAATACCGTAGTATGTTTGTTGAGTTTTGAAAAAAAGCAACCAAAGGTGCCACCTAAGAAGCAAAAGAAAATCATGAAAGAGCAAAACAAGCTACATTTTCTTGTGAAAAGTAGAAAATATAAAAAGATAACCTCTTAAGACACAAGTGCTGAGGGCCAGTTCTTGGAATGAATCCGCAAGGGATTAAATTAGGCCTACAATAAAACAATAAATTCAAGGATAAGTACCGAGCACCATTCCAGCAACTTACAGAGCTCTTATAGTACTATTGACCATATATATATATATGGTCAATAGTACTATAATTTGCTCTGAAACCTGCTTGTTCTTCTAATATTTTCCCTTCATTTTCAGCCCATTTTGACAATCTTTTGTTCAAGATACGAGTATTCACTTTACTTATGGTACTAGTGAGTGCTATACCACGATAATTATCTGGATTACTGGAATCACCTTTTTTTATAAATTGGAATAATAATAGATTAGCCCATTCTAAAGGAAAATTGCCGTGTTCAGAAAGCTCATTAAATAAGCGAACAGGGTAGTCAATTATGATAGAATTTGCTTCTTTTAACATTTCTTCAACAATTCTATCGGGTCCAGCACTTTTCCCTGTCCGTAAATGTCTGATACCATCCATTACTTCTTCTCTAGAAATGTTGTTATTGAACAATGGCACAGATTCATCCTCACCATCCAGTGTAACGTCTTTTCTCCACAGGAACAGTATTATCTGAATCATTGAAAACACGAAAAAAGTGATCATATCATTGTTGGATGGAGATTTCTTTATAAATCAAGCTTTTCTCACTTACAGATCTTATTACTGACCAAAATGTTGCAGGACCGTTTATGGATTCTTTTAATTTCTTTAGTCTATTTTCCTTAAATTCTAATTGCTTAGTTTCTCTCAGTTTGATGTATTCTTTTCGTAACACTGTGTATATTCTACCCTTTTTTTTCTTTTTTTTATCACTGGCTGTTTTACATCTCTGAAATCTTTTTAGCAGCTTTTTACTTCTGCTTTCTTTGTCTCACATTCAGCATCAAACCAGTTATTACTTTTTATTCGACCTTGACCTACCGTGCGAACCATACATGCAGCAGCTCCATATAAAGCATTAACAGAAAGGTTTAAACTATCATTTATATCAATATCCATTTGTAGGAGGGCTGACTGTAAACAACTTTTAAACTCGTCACTTTCAAGTTCCTCTTTATATTTATGGACATTTTCATTCGACCGGACAATTTTTTCTTCACCTGATTGTTTAGCCTGGCTACTTTCCAGATTCCAGTGAACGTTATTCCATACAACTTCGATTGGCAAGTGCCACGAATGAACACAGTCACCAACATGCAAATCAAATTTCGGTAATGAATCAACATGAATCAAAAAGTAATCAACCACACTACATCCATTAGGGGATACAAAAGTGTAATTACCCTCTTTATCTCCATCACAAAACCCATTTAAAATATTCATATCAAACAAAAAACGAAAATCCAGTAACATTTCCCATAGCTAACTAAACCATATCTTTTGATTTACGTAAAAAGAAGTCATCCATTTCATACAAATCAAAATCATAAATAGTCATATATTCATGCTCAGATTGCATCTGACCTGTTCGTGCGCTCATATCGACAGTTACAATAAAGTATACAGCATCTTTATCAAACTTTGCCAATAAAGCCTCTTCTAATAAAAGTACGCCATCTTTGATAACTTTATCATTATACAGAGGGCCTCCTTCTGGAACAATATAACTACCAACAAAAATGATATCTTTATTCACTCCAAAAACAGTTTAAATCTATTCTTATAACAATTGTATTGTCACAATTTATCTGAATCTCTTTTACATATTTTTCCAAACAGTTTCTTACTAAAAGGAGTATACCTCCTGAGTTTCTTACATGAAATGAAAACTTTATAGCTGAAACATGAAATTTCATATAATCATTGAAGATGCATCTATAGTCAAAAGACGAATCTAAAAAGTTTTCTGTAAGGCAAACAAAATCAAATTTGTTAACATAATTTCAAAAGAAACATCACGTAGTTTTGGAAACAAATTTTCAACATTATAACTTAAGAATGTCCATTATTGTGGATGGCCTAGCCTGTCCTATTTGCTTTTTACAGAGTTTGAACGCAAGGTTCTAGTACCACCGTACCCCTTTCCCCACGGAGAGACTTGCTGGACTGGTTAGACAGGTACGCTCGCATGCCACCTTGACTGTTGGACACAACTCCGCCACGTGCTGTGTGTTCGTCGTTACCGTGACGTCGATCCGTGGAGACACGGGGGGAATTCCCGCTACTGGCCGCTGATCCAATTCGCTGACCTCCACCTCTGTCACGAGCCGCTCTGCAACCCCCATCCTTACCACCATTATCACTCCGTTGCCGATCGGGTGTAGCACGAACTGGGGGTGGGGGAGCGGAGGAAGATGTAAATCCACCACCCTCACTGCCATCCCCCCTCAATGCGTTAACAGGACGAGATGCCTGTTGATTGGCTGAAACAGATAGAGCCCACCTTCCCCACTCTCCCCAGATTGAAACTGAGGAGTAGGTGTAACTATGTACGTGTTTGTCTTATTATTTTCTCGGCCACCCTCTACTACTTAGCGTAAGTGCGTGGGTCAGGCAATCTTGGACCAATCACAAGTTGTCCCCTGCGAAAAAAAAAAAGCTCTTTTTCCCTTCATCACGTGATCTAGCCTTTATTTTCATCTGTTGGTTTGTTAGGTCATTAAACACTCTTACTCCTTTTTGCTGTAATTTTTCTCTGACCTCTCTATCGCCAATTATGCACAGCTTGTCTTTCCACCTGTTAAATTTCACGATTATTGGTCGTGGTTGGTCATCTCGTCTGTATCCTGTTCTGTGTGCACGTCTGATGTCGTTGTCAGTCCATTGTTTTTGTCCGTCAATGCTATTTAGCACATCACTACTACTGCACGCGCACATGTGTCAAATGATTCGCTGGGGCCCTGTTGGGGAATACCAAAAAATCTTAAGTTGTCTCTTCGAGAAAAAACTTTCGTTTTTCTGTGTCAGCCTTCAGTTTGTCCAGTTCTTGTCTCATGCTGTCAATTGTTTCAGAACATTATAGTATTTCTTCCTTTCTTTCATCTGACACAGCAAACAGGTCATGTATGTCGTAAGTTATGTCTTTCACTGTGTCAGTCAGATGTTTTTGTTCAGTCTCCAGTCTCCAGTCTGTCACAGCGTTTGTTTATTTCCTCACACTGTTGTTTCACTTGGCCCAAGTCCTGTTTTTATTTCAGACATATCACTTCTGAGCACTTTGGTTTGTTCATGCAACTGGTTTTGCATCGCTTGCATCATTGCCTCAACAAGCTTGTCTTGTTCTGTCAGTGTGTATGTGTTCTTTTCGACTTCATCTTTCGTTTGCATTTTTTTCTTCATCATTGGGGCCAGGGTTGGTCTCAGTGTCTC
Organism: Conus betulinus; assembly: GCA_016801955.1. Taxonomy (NCBI): domain Eukaryota; kingdom Metazoa; phylum Mollusca; class Gastropoda; order Neogastropoda; family Conidae; genus Conus; species Conus betulinus. The sequence continues at coordinate 218,530 of JADBJO010003398.1, forward strand.
CACTGAGCAGCAGCCTGCGCAGCGAGAACACGACACGCATTGCTCAGAAAGCAGACAGCAGCACTTGCACGTGCATGTCAAGTGACACACATGTATGTGTTGACACACAGCCCTTCATCTACACATTCGATTCCAGTCCCCTTTTGCCCATCAGAGTTGTACTGTTGAATGACACAGAGATTCTGTTACATTTTGGATGAAAAACTGACAATCACTCCGTACACCATGAAGATCAAACCAAAACCGACGACGACATCAATGGAAGAAATGTGTGTGTGTGTGTGTGTGTGTGTGTGTGTGTGTGTGTGTGTGTGTGTGTGTGTGTGTGTGTGTGTGTGGGTGTAGAAGTATCCTGGGTATATGTTCACACACACACACACACACACACACACACACACACACACACACACGAGCATATACGTTTGTACCCACATACACGCACATTCACACACCTGGCCTGTTTTGTTTACATTTTGTTCTCACATGTACTTTACCATAGAAAACGCCGATAACGGCCCTCAAGTGTTCAAGTCCACTATTTTCTTTTACATTTACTGTCACTTGGTACTTACGGTGTATACCAACAAGCGTAGGTAGCAAACAGTCCAGAATTCCAGTTGAACAAAGCAAATATTCCTGCAGCACTCAACATAAACTTCCTGCCAGCGCATTACCCATCGTGCCCGAGAGAGAGAGAGAGAGAGAGAGAGAGAGAGAGAGAGAGAGTTCAGTTCAGAATTTTATTCAGTAAGGCCATCGGTCCATTTGAAGGGGAATGAGCATAACCATTTACATTATAGGTAAGAAGCAAATAATTTATCAAGGGATAACACATCTGCCATCCAAACAAGCAAGAACAGCAATTAAGATGTCATTATTTCTCTGATCTTACACGCTTTAAACAAAAACATGCCTAAATTCTTGATAATGTTATAACTATAAGAGCTAAGTAGTAACTGTAAACGAAACAAGTGTGGGCGCCTATAATATTTCTGTGGGATAAATTTTTGGCGAATATCTTTTAATGTTGGGCAAATGAACAGAAATTGTATTTCATTTTCTTCATCTTGCATACACAATGGACACACTAAATCATTTTGTCTATGTTGTCTGTATCTTAAGAACTGAGTCCTTATCTCAGAAACTCTAAGTCTAAAGTTAGCAATTTTAATACATTTTTTTAAATACATGTCCACATCGAATTTCAAATAAGGCTGAATACGATCAGAATAGAACAATTTCTGTACACACTGTATCGTTCACTAGTCTGGATATGATCGTCCCACATTGCCATCTACAGTCAATTAGCCTTTGTTGAAAAATATGAATAAACTGATTTTGGTTTCCAACACCCTGAGCCAACCAAACATCCCCAAATCCGTGTTTATACAGAAATAGACGCATACTTGAAACCCAGTTCGTTTTTCGCTTTAAATCCAATTCGAATAACATTTCATAAAACTTACGAGGCAATCTACCATTCTCCATGTGTAAAAGCTTTAACCAATACTGAACACATCTAACGGCTGAACTAATGAACAATGGATATCTGTTGGACTCCCCATACACCAAATCATTAGAAATATGCCTGTCGAGACCTAGAAACTTCTTCAAGCAAATAAATGCACCGCCTCACAATGAACAACGGCGTTATCTAAACCCCAAATTTCAGCCCCATACATAAAAATAGGCTGTATCTGGAATCAAAGATCTTAAGAATAACTCAAGTGAATTATTGTTTAAAGCATGCAATCTTTTTTATTACGCAAATCAAAGCATTCTTCGCCCTACACGCAAGGTCTTTGCAAGCAAAGCTAAAACTTAGACGAGTAGTAAAAGTAGATCCCCAGGTATTTATACTCATTCACTACAGGTTTAACAAGTCCATCATACATCTCTCTTCCCTCGCCGATAAATATCCTTCCTTTCGAAATACCACAATGTTGCTTTTATTCATGTTCACTTTCAACTCTAATGAAGAGGCAGCCCTGCTGAGATTGTTTAGCTGACGTTGTAAGCCAACTATCGTGTCTGAAACCAGAACGATGTCATCTGCTAATAGTAGGATAAATAATTCTGACACACCATCTGGAAATCGTCCACCATGAAGGCCATTGTTATAACCTCGATGGCAACTTCATTAATATACATAGAAATAATGCAGGGCTACACACATCACCTTGTCTTACCCCAGTGGCACAAGTGATAAAATCTGTGAGACTGGAACCACTTCTTATCCTTGTTTTAACCACTTGATACATAGCTCTAATACAACTAAATAATTTCCCCTTGACCCCGTTTTTAAGTAATACTGTCCATAAAAGCATTCTGTTAATGGAGTCAAAGGCTTTTTTCAAAGTCAACAAACGCAACATAAAATTTATGATTTAATGAAAATTGTGTTTGTACAAACGCAAGAAGAGGAAACATATGATCGACAGTAGAGTAACCCTTTTTAAAGCCAGCTTGATGTTCTCCTGTGATATTACATTCAGTCCACTCCTGTAATCTGCTGTTATTGATAGTGCTATATATTTTACTACTAACGTCAACCAAAGAAATGCTTCTGTAATTAATAGGATTATTTGAATCGCCATTCTTGAATAGGGGTAAAGTTACAGACTCTGTCCAGTTACTGGAAAGATACCATCATCAAAAATTCTATTGAAAACAGCTTGTAAAAAGTCGACAACTTGAGATCCAGCATACTTAAACAATTCACTAATAACAGCGTCAGGTCCTGCCGAT